>CM040919.1:35135407-35372907 GCA_023029165.1 Gobiocypris rarus | reverse complement strand
GTGTGGTTGGTTGGTTTGTCTTATCTCAGACTATCTCAGGTGACATCTGCTGTGTCAGTGTCCATTCTCCCAAGTAAACAAGGCCCTCATTAACTATTCATTCACCCACACAAGGAAAGAGCGACCCACGCGTCTCCAGAGACCGCAGGAAGTGCCCACTAAGGCGGTTTGGGTGAAATCGTGATGAACGGAACTGTGTGTCTTAACTGACGAGTGTCTGAGGTAGTGGTTTATATTTCACTGGAATGTAAGCGAGAAGTTTGTGGCCTATTTAACTACGCAGAAACTCTGATGACACAAGTGGAACAAAATAGAGGCCAGTTAAAGAAAAGACACTGCAGTGCGTCTGAGTGTATTTAATAGGCTAAAGACCACCACATACTTTTTGGTAATAAATAATATAAAAAATATTACCTTAAAGTAACCACCTACAATCACTCAGAGCATCAACACAATGTGTTTTGCACATTTGCTTCTAGTTCATTTCAGTGAAGTCAGAAAACAACAGTCCGCCTCCTCTCAGTATAGACATCTCTTTACGCTGCCTCAGTGTGTTTAGAGGAAGCGGCCTCTCTGTTTCAACTGTAAATAAAGGTCACTGCTGTCATTAATGTCTCCCGGCTCAATGAACTGTGAACAGCAGCAGACAGGCAGATACAATTTAATATAGAATTATTTTTATATATTATACATAAGTATCTACTACATGCATGATGTTTCAATGTGGCAGGCTACAATGGTGATCGGGGCTAGTTGTCTCAAGGGCTATATCTCAATAAAGTTTTGAGTCAAAAGTCCAGATGCATAAACACTTTCCTCTAGCAGTACCAAGTGAACACAGTAAACATACTCTATGTCTGTTGTAGTAAGAATTGGTTTCTCTATATTATAAATTGCAAATATTCACTGGAGTAAAATGTGTGACTATACCTGGAAACGCCTCAAACAAAAGAGCATCAGATGTTTTCGCTGTTTAGCCACATGATGGCGTTCATAACACTCTCAATCGATGCAAATAATATCCATATACGATATTGTTTCCCTATATAGCCGTATGCAGCTCGTTATAAAAAATATTTAGTGTTCCTGGAATAAATAAATCAACAAACAAAATAGTATGCATCAACCATATTGAGAACCGTGTGATGTGGGGAAAATTTGCTGGAATTTCTATAAGTTATTTTATGCACAGACATCTGAATCAGAATCTGCCAGACCTTTGACTCGTTAATGTCATTAAAGTTTCTGAAATGTCGTGACTGTCCCGTCACCTCACTGCTGATTGACGCTGGTGCGGAGTTGCGGTTCCTCTTTCCTCAGACGCGCGTCACTCGGACGGACATCGAGCGGTCACTCCGCGCTCTTCACGCACCAGCGCTCATTCCTGAAACATTCACAGGTGTCCGGGAAATCAGGGAATATTACAGGTGCAGGTCAGGGATTTATCTCCTACGGACGGTTTCCTTTTCATTTCAGAGGAAAGTCCCTCATACTCCTCCCTGCGCCACAGAAAATCCCTCAATAAAACACATGGAGATGAGAGATCATGCATGCGCTCTGAAACAACACTGACATCTCTTCCTCGGAATTTCGGTGAGATCAAAGACTCACGAGGAGTGAGGAAACAGGACAGCAGCATAACAAGGAAGACAGTTCCCGCCTCATTAAAACATCATATTTGGTAAATCTTAATTCATAATTATAACATAAAAAGACAAAATTATGACATAGCCTACTTAGTCATAATTATGACGTGCAAAGTTACAAAGTCATAATTATAAGATAAAAGTCGAAATTATTTCATTCTAAGTCATTGTCATACAATTGGTAATTATAAGATTTAAAAAAATCGAAACTGACATTGTCATATGACACTCATAACTATTATGTAATTACATACTATGCCATATAAATTATGCCAAGTCATTATGCCATACTAAATCATAATTATGATATTTAAAAAATCGGAATTATGACATTAAAGTCCAAACTAATTGTGGTCATAATTGTGAGAAAAAGTCGAAATGATTATATTCTGTTAATTATGTCATACTAAATCATAATTATGAGATTAAAAAGTTGCATTTGACATAAAAGTCAAAATTATGAGTCATAGTCATGACATAAAAAAGTAAATATGACAGTCATAATTATACAAACCATTGAAATTATAACAATCTAAATCAATTATGTCATACTAAATCATAATTATGAGATTAAAATTATGGCATAAAAATGACATTGAAATTATAATACACTAAGTCATAATTTTGACTTTTTTCAATTATAAAAAATTATGGAATTAGAAGATGAATTACTAAATCATGATTATAAGACTAAAAAGTAAACATTTAGAGATGAATATGACTATTTCTATATAATTTTATAATTTTTTATGTCGTAATTTGGACTATTTAAATCACAATTTCCCCTTTATCTCATACATATGACTTTGTATGTAATAATTAAGACGTTTCATCTTAAAAATATGAAAAAAGCATGATTTTTCCCTTATGTGGTGGAACTGGGCTTCCGTAGCATATTATTTTAGCTATAATGGGAAGCCTCGCACATTCAAGTTCTTAAGAATAAGGTGGATAAATGGTATCAGTATGGTTCATGTTCAGGAAATTATACTATTCCCATGGTATTTTTCTAGATAGATTAAGGCCTGTGCCTTATATATCCATTCAGCAGCACCAGGTTATGTTGCTCATTTGAATCCTTTTGGCCTTTGGAAGAGTTTAATGCTTTTACCTTGGGTGTATTCCTCTAAGAAATCAATATTTATATCTGTCTTGTGACCACAGGCTCTGTAATCCTACCCAGCAGAATGTCTTCCGCCTCACTGTGGTGACTGTAAATTCCCAGTTTTGACTCAAAGCCTTTGGTTTCCTCCCATGAGAAAGGTACACATTACTGTATTCCCAGCTCGGCCCACCCACCTCAGTTCTGTTTTCAGAGGTCAGTAGGGGAAAATTTAGAAATTTCAACACTGACATGTACATCTGATAATACACTGTAATAAATTATATGCAAATGTGCAAAAATTGTACCTTTAGGGGTACAGCTTGTCACTGGGGCAGTACCCTTAAAGGGACATTGTTGTACCTTATTTACCAGTAAAAGTTGACACTAGTAAATTAAGGCTACATGTTATACTGTGAGGAACTACAATGCACCTTCTAGGGGTAGATAAAGTATAAAGATATTCTTTTAAAGGTACTGCCCTTGTGTTAAGCTGGCCTAAAGGTAAAATATTTGCACATTACTGTATATGATTCAAAATAGTCTCCACTGTTCATTTGCTTTTAAGCAAAAGCTCACACACAGTTAGCTCATGGCATTAACTCAGCAACTATTTAAAGGTGCAGTGCGTAATTTCTGCAGCATAAGTGGCAACAACTGGAAAAGCTATTATATTACAATTTAAAATAGCTCTTTGCTATTTGAATGTTGTCAGGCAAGAGAAGAGAACAGAGATGAGTGAAATCAGATAACCTTTTATTTATTTGGCATGCAGGTGTATAGCTACCTCCAGGATGGCATCGGGACCCGGGACTCAGGGCAAAACCTGCAGTTCAGGGGACCAGAACTGGAAGCACAGGTAGCTCAGGGGACCTTGGCAGTTCAGGGGACCAGAACTGGAAGCACAGGTAGCTCAGGGGACCTTGGCAGTTCAGGGAAAGCGGGAGTGACTAGGCCATGTCAGGGAAAGCGGGTGTCTCTAGGACAGCCTTCGTGGTCAGGTGGCCAGTGGCTGGAGCTGTCACTGGACTCTTGTCAGGGGCTGGAGCCTTCATTGGACTCTTGTCAGGGGCTGGAGCCTTCATTGGACTCTGGTTTAGGGGCTGGAGCATTCATTGGACTCTGGTTTAGGGGCTGGAGCCTTCATTGGACTCTTGTCAGGGGCTGGAGCCTTCATTGGTCTCTTGTCAGGGGCTGGAGCCTTCATTGGACTCTGGTTTAGGGGCTGGAGCCTTCATTGGACTCTGGTTTAGGAGCTGGAGCCTTCATTGGACTCTTGTCAGGGGCTGGAGCCTTCATTGGACTCTGGTCAGGGGCTGGAGCATTCATTGGACTCTGGTTTAGGGGCTGGAGCCTTCATTGGACTCTGGTTTAGGAGCTGGAGCCTTCATTGGACTCTTGTCAGGGGCTGGAGCCATCATTGGACTCTGGTCAGGGGCTGGAGCCATCATTGGACTCTGGTCAGGGGCTGGAGCCTTCATTGGACTCTGGTCAGGGGCTGGAGCCTTCATTGGACTCTGGTTTAGGGGCTGGAGCCTTTATTGGACTCTTGTCAGGGGCTGGAGCCATCATTGGACTCTGGTTTAGGGGCTGGAGCCTTCATTGGACTCTTGTCAGGGGCTGGAGCCATCATTGGACTCTGGTCAGGGGCTGGAGCCATCATTGGACTCTGGTCAGGGGCTGGAGCCTTCATTGGACTCTGGTCAGGGCTGGAGCCTTCATTGGACTCTTGTCAGGGGCTGGAGCCTTCATTGGACTCTGGTCAGGGCTGGAGCCTTCATTGGACTCTTGTCAGGGCTGGAGCCTTCATTGGACTCTGGTTTAGGGGCTGGAGCCTTCATTGGACTCTGGTCAGGGGCTGGAGCCTTCATTGGACTCTTGTCAGGGTCTGGAGCCTTCATTGGACTCTGGTTTAGGAGCTGGAGTCTTCATTGGACTCTTGTCAGGGGCTGGAGCTATCATTGGACTCTGGTTTAGGGGCTGGAGCCTTCATTGGACTCTGGTCAGGGGCTGGATCCTACATTGGACTCTGGTTCAGGGGCTGGAGCCTACATTGGACTCTGGTCAGGGGCTGGAGCCTTCATTGGACTCTGGTCAGGGGCTGGAGCCTTCATTGGACTCTGGTTTAGGGGCTGGAGCCTTTATTGGACTCTTGTCAGGGGCTGGAGCCAACATTGGACTCTTGTCAGGGGCTGGAGCCTTCATTAGACTCTGGTTTAGGGGCTGGAGCCTTTATTTGACTCTGGTTTAGGGGCTGGAGCCTTTATTGGACTCTTGTCAGGGGCTGGAGCCTTCATTGGACTCTGGTTTAGGGCTGGAGCCTTTATTGGACTCTTGTCAGGGGCTGGAGCCATCATTGGACTCTTGTCAGGGGCTGGAGCCTTCATTAGACTCTGGTTTAGGGGCTGGAGCCTTTATTGGACTCTGGTTTAGGGGCTGGAGCCTTTATTGGACTCTTGTCAGGGGCTGGAGCCTTCATTGGACTCTGGTTTAGGGGCTGGAGCCTTTATTGGACTCTTGTCAGGAGCTGGAGCCATCATTGGACTCTTGTCAGGGGCTGGAGCCTTCATTAGACTCTGGTTTAGGGGCTGGAGCCTTTATTGGACTCTGGTTTAGGGGCTGGAGCCATCTTTGGACTCTTGTCAGGGGCTGGAGCCATCATTGGACTCTTGTCAGGGGCTGGAGCCTTTATTGGACTCTGGTTTAGGGGCTGGAGCCTTTATTGGACTCTTGTCAGGGGCTGGAGCCTTCATTGGACTCTGGTTTAGGGGCTGGAGCCTTTATTGGACTCTTGTCAGGGGCTGGAGCCATCATTGGACTCTTGTCAGGGGCTGGAGCCTTCATTAGACTCTGGTTTAGGGGCTGGAGCCTTTATTGGACTCTGGTTTAGGGGCTGGAGCCTTTATTGGACTCTTGTCAGGGGCTGGAGCCATCATTGGACTCTTGTCAGGAGCTGGAGGCTTCTTTGGACTCTTGTCAGGGCTGGAGCCATCATTGGACTCTGGTCAGGGGCTGGAGCCTTCATTGGACTCTGGTCAGGGTCTGGAGCCTTCATTGGACTCTGGTCAGGAGCTGGAGCCTTCATTGGACTCTGGTCAGGGTCTGGAGCCTTCATTGGACTCTGGTTTAGGAGCTGGAGCCTTCATTGGACTCTTGTCAGGGGCTGGAGCCATCATTGGACTCTGGTCAGGGGCTGGAGCCTTCATTGGACTCTGGTCAGGGGCTGAAGCCTTCATTGGACTCTGGTCAGGGGCTGGAGCCTTCATTGGACTCTTGTCAGGGGCTGGAGCCTTCATTGGACTCTGGTCAGGGGCTGGAGCCTTCATTGGACTCTGGTCAGTGGCTAGAGCTGCCACTGGACTCTGGTCAGGGGCTGGAGCCATCATTGGACTCTGGTCAGTGGCTAGAGCCGTCACTGGACTCTGTTCAGGGGCTGGAGCCATCATTGGACTCTGGTCAGGGGCTGGAGCCTTTATTGGACTCTGGTCAGGGGCTGAAGCCTTCATTGGACTCTGGTCAAGGGCTGGAGCCTTCATTTGACTCTGGTTTAGGGGCTGGAGCCTTCATTGGACTCTTGTCAGGGCTGGAGCCATCATTGGACTCTGGTCAGGGGCTGGAGCCATCATTGGACTCTGGTCAGGGGCTGGAGCCTTCATTGGACTCTGGTCAGGGGCTGGAGCCTTCATTGACTCTTGTCAGGGGCTGGAGCCTTCATTGGACTCTGGTCAGGGCTGGAGCCTTCATTGGACTCTGGTTTAGGGGCTGGAGCCTTCATTGGACTCTGGTCAGGGGCTGGAGCCTTCATTGGACTCTTGTCAGGGTCTGGAGCCTTCATTGGACTCTGGTTTAGGAGCTGGAGTCTTCATTGGACTCTTGTCAGGGCTGGAGCCATCATTGGACTCTGGTTTAGGGGCTGGAGCCTTCATTGGACTCTGGTCAGGGTCTGGATCCTACATTGGACTCAGTTCAGGGCTGGAGCCTACATTGGACTCTGGTCAGGGGCTGGAGCCTTCATTGGACTCTGGTCAGGGGCTGGAGCCTTCATTGGACTCTGGTTTAGGGGCTGGAGCCTTTATTGGACTCTTGTCAGGGGCTGGAGCCATCATTGGACTCTTGTCAGGGGCTGGAGCCTTCATTAGACTCTGGTTTAGGGGCTGGAGCCTTTATTGGACTCTGGTTTAGGGGCTGGAGCCTTTATTGGACTCTTGTCAGGGCTGGAGCCTTCATTGGACTCTGGTTTAGGGGCTGGAGCCTTTATTGGACTCTTGTCAGGGCTGGAGCCATCATTGGACTCTTGTCAGGGGCTGGAGCCTTCATTAGACTCTGGTTTAGGGGCTGGAGCCTTTATTGGACTCTGGTTTAGGGGCTGGAGCCTTTATTGGACTCTTGTCAGGGCTGGAGCCATCATTGGACTCTGGTCAGGGGCTGGAGCCTTTATTGGACTCTTGTCAGGAGCTGGAGCCATCATTGGACTCTTGTCAGGGCTGGAGCCTTCATTAGACTCTGGTTTAGGGGCTGGAGCCTTTATTGGACTCTGGTTTAGGGGCTGGAGCCATCTTTGGACTCTTGTCAGGGGCTGGAGCCATCATTGGACTCTTGTCAGGGGCTGGAGCCTTTATTGGACTCTGGTTTAGGGGCTGGAGCCTTTATTGGACTCTTGTCAGGGCTGGAGCCTTCATTGGACTCTGGTTTAGGGGCTGGAGCCTTTATTGGACTCTTGTCAGGGGCTGGAGCCATCATTGGACTCTTGTCAGGGGCTGGAGCCTTCATTAGACTCTGGTTTAGGGGCTGGAGCCTTTATTGGACTCTTGTCAGGGGCTGGAGCCATCATTGGACTCTTGTCAGGAGCTGGAGGCTTCTTTGGAGTCTTGTCAGGGGCTGGAGCCATCATTGGACTCTGGTCAGGGGCTGGAGCCTTCATTGGACTCTGGTCAGGGTCTGGAGCCTTCATTGGACTCTGGTCAGGGTCTGGAGCCTTCATTGGACTCTGGTTTAGGAGCTGGAGCCTTCATTGGACTCTTGTCAGGGGCTGGAGCCATCATTGGACTCTGGTCAGGGGCTGGAGCCTTCATTGGACTCTGGTCAGGGGCTGAAGCCTTCATTGGACTCTGGTCAAGGGCTGGAGCCTTCATTGGACTCTTGTCAGGGGCTGGAGCCTTCATTGGACTCTGGTCAGGGGCTGGAGCCTTCATTGGACTCTGGTCAGTGGCTAGAGCTGCCACTGGACTCTGGTCAGGGGCTGGAGCCATCATTGGACTCTGGTCAGTGGCTAGAGCCGTCACTGGACTCTGTTCAGGGGCTGGAGCCATCATTGGACTCTGGTCAGGGGCTGGAGCCTTCATTGGACTCTGGTCAGGGGCTGAAGCCTTCATTGGACTCTGGTCAAGGGCTGGAGCCTTCATTGGACTCTGGTCAGGGGCTGGAGCCTTCATTGGACTCTGGTCAGTGGCTAGAGTTGTCACTGGACTCTGGTCAGGGGCTGGAGCCATCATTGGACTCTTTTCAGGGGCTGGAGCCTTCATTGGACTCTTGTCAGGGGCTGGAGCCTTCATTGGACTCTGGTTTAGGGGCTGGAGCATTCATTGGACTCTGGTTTAGGGGCTGGAGCCTTCATTGGACTCTTGTCAGGGGCTGGATTCTTCATTGGTCTCTTGTCAGGGGCTGGAGCCTTCATTGGACTCTGGTTTAGGGGCTGGAGCCTTCATTGGACTCTGGTTTAGGAGCTGGAGCCTTCATTGGACTCTTGTCAGGGGCTGGAGCCTTCATTGGACTCTGGTCAGGGGCTGGAGCATTCATTGGACTCTGGTTTAGGGGCTGAAGCCTTCATTGGACTCTGGTTTAGGAGCTGGAGCCTTCATTAGACTCTTGTCAGGGGCTGGAGCCATCATTGGACTCTGGTTTAGGGGCTGGAGCCTTCATTGGACTCTTGTCAGGGGCTGGAGCCTTCATTGGACTCTGGTCAGGGCTGGAGCCATCATTGGACTCTGGTCAGGGGCTGGAGCCTTCATTGGACTCTGGTCAGGGGCTGGAGCCTTCATTGGACTCTTGTCAGGGGCTGGAGCCTTCATTGGACTCTGGTCAGGGGCTGGAGCCTTCATTGGACTCTTGTCAGGGGCTGGAGCCTTCATTGGACTCTGGTTTAGGGGCTGGAGCCTTCATTGGACTCTGGTCAGGGGCTGGAGCCTTCATTGGACTCTGGTCAGGGTCTGGAGCCTTCATTGGACTCTGGTTTAGGAGCTGGAGCCTTCATTGGACTCTTGTCAGGGGCTGGAGCTATCATTGGACTCTGGTTTAGGGGCTGGAGCCTTCATTGGACTCTGGTCAGGGGCTGGATCCTACATTGGACTCTGGTTCAGGGGCTGGAGCCTACATTGGACTCTGGTCAGGGGCTGGAGCCTTCATTGGACTCTGGTCAGGGGCTGGAGCCTTCATTGGACTCTGGTTTAGGGGCTGGAGCCTTTATTGGACTCTTGTCAGGGGCTGGAGCCATCATTGGACTCTTGTCAGGGGCTGGAGCCTTCATTAGACTCTGGTTTAGGGGCTGGAGCCTTTATTGGACTCTGGTTTAGGGGCTGTAGCCTTTATTGGACTCTTGTCAGGGGCTGGAGCCTTCATTGGACTCTGGTTTAGGGGCTGGAGCCTTTATTGGACTCTTGTCAGGGGCTGGAGCCATCATTGGACTCTTGTCAGGGGCTGGAGCCTTCATTAGACTCTGGTTTAGGGGCTGGAGCCTTTATTGGACTCTGGTTTAGGGGCTGGAGCCTTTATTGGACTCTTGTCAGGGGCTGGAGCCTTCATTGGACTCTGGTTTAGGGGCTGGAGCCTTTATTGGACTCTTGTCAGGGCTGGAGCCATCATTGGACTCTTGTCAGGGGCTGGAGTCTTCATTAGACTCTGGTTTAGGGGCTGGAGCCTTTATTGGACTCTGGTTTAGGGGCTGGAGCCTTTATTGGACTCTTGTCAGGGCTGGAGCCTTCATTGGACTCTGGTTTAGGGGCTGGAGCCTTTATTGGACTCTTGTCAGGGGCTGGAGCCATCATTGGACTCTTGTCAGGGGCTGGAGTCTTCATTAGACTCTGGTTTAGGGGCTGGAGCCTTTATTGGACTCTGGTTTAGGGGCTGGAGCCTTTATTGGACTCTTGTCAGGGGCTGGAGCCTTCATTGGACTCTGGTTTAGGGGCTGGAGCCTTTATTGGACTCTTGTCAGGGGCTGGAGCCATCATTGGACTCTTGTCAGGGGCTGGAGTCTTCATTAGACTCTGGTTTAGAGGCTGGAGCCTTTATTGGACTCTGGTTTAGGGGCTGGAGCCATCTTTGGACTCTTGTCAGGGGCTGGAGCCTTCATTAGACTCTGATTTAGGGGCTGGAGCCTTTATTGGACTCTGGTTTAGGGGCTGGAGCCTTTATTGGACTCTTGTCAGAGGCTGGAGCCATCATTGGACTCTTGTCAGGGGCTGGAGGCTTCTTTGGACTCTTGTCAGGGGCTGGAGCCATCATTGGACTCTGGTCAGGGGCTGGAGCCTTCATTGGACTCTGGTCAGGGTCTGGAGCCTTCATTGGACTCTGGTCAGGGGCTGGAGCCTTCATTGGACTCTGGTCAGGGTCTGGAGCCTTCATTGGACTCTGGTTTAGGAGCTGGAGCCTTCATTGGACTCTTGTCAGGGCTGGAGCCATCATTGGACTCTGGTCAGGGGCTGGAGCCTTCATTGGACTCTGGTCAGGGGCTGAAGCCTTCATTGGACTCTGGTCAAGGGCTGGAGCCTTCATTGGACTCTTGTCAGGGCTGGAGCCTTCATTGGACTCTGGTCAGGGCTGGAGCCTTCATTGGACTCTGGTCAGTGGCTAGAGCTGCCACTGGACTCTGGTCAGGGGCTGGAGCCATCATTGGACTCTGGTCAGTGGCTAGAGCCGTCACTGGACTCTGTTCAGGGGCTGGAGCCATCATTGGACTCTGGTCAGGGGCTGGAGCCTTCATTGGACTCTGGTCAGGGGCTGAAGCCTTCATTGGACTCTGGTCAAGGGCTGGAGCCTTCATTGGACTCTGGTCAGGGGCTGGAGCCTTTATTGGACTCTGGTCAGGGGCTGGAGCCTTCATTGGACTCTGGTCAGTGGCTAGAGCTGTCACTGGACTCTGGTCAGGGGCTGGAGCCATCATTGGACTCTGGTCAGGGGCTGGAGCCATCATTGGACTCTGGTCAGGGGCTGGAGCCTTCATTGGACTCTGGTCAGGGGCTGAAGCCTTCATTGGACTCTGGTCAAGGGCTGGAGCCTTCATTAGACTCTTGTCAGGGGCTGGAGCCTTCATTGGACTCTGGTCAGGGGCTGGAGCCTTCATTGGACTCTGGTCAGGGGCTGGAGCCTTCATTGGACTCTGGTCAGGGGCTGGAGCCATTATTGGGCTAGAGATGTCACAGCAGCAGGGTAGCAGATCTATTCCTCCATGACCAACACACATGATCAAAACGGTCAATTCATCAAACAGTCTGATGTAACCCAGCTATCAGGGAAAGTTCTGGCATGGTTTTCTAAAAGTTATGAACAATCGTTCTTCCGGTAACGTTAACAGAACATTTGTACAAAGTTATCTGGTCTTTAATAATGTTCTAATAAACATTACATTGTTCATGGAACGTTTTCAGAAACATTTTAGTTAATCTAGCAACATTCCCATAATGCTTGGAGAACATTGATCAGATGGAATGTTCTTTAACATTAGTATAACCAATAAAACAAGTTTTTTTTTTTGTTTTTTTTTTACTGAACGTTCAGAGAACAATCAAAAATGACATTTTCTTAATGGGAAAGTTAGCTAAATATTTTAAGGTCTATCTTAGCAAGTGTTTTAAACTCTCTGCTGCCCGTCCTGCTGTTTGCCAGAAAGGAAATAAACATAAATGTCACACATTTTTCATTATGGATCAGCATTATTTGCCTCAGACATTTGTTTAATTAGTTCAGGGGAATTTCTCTCAATGAAAGCCTACGCGTCTGACTCAGTTCAGCTTCTCGTTCACTTGTTGTTTCCTCCGGCGTGTGGTCAGTCTGAAGCTCTAAGGACTCACAACCTGTTCTGTGTTGTCACATCTCTCTGTGGTTCAGGAGATTATACACCAGACAAGGTCACATCGCAACGCAACGCAAACCTAAAGCTTAACCCATTCATTTTACATCACAATCTGGCAACCGTGTTCCACAATTATGATGAAATGACAGCGATTCCACATAGTGAAGAGTGGTTGACCGCTCACAGCCCACGCTGGTGACGTGACGGTATGCACTTGTAAAGACCATAAACATAAAAGTGAGTGGGAGCGGAAGGAGATTGTTTGTGTAATTGGCACAGATGTCTGTTGGCCTGTTGGTGAAGCCCAGCATGTGGTTAACTCTGACCGCTGGGATAGTAAAGCACACCGAATCTCACACCACAAAACACTTACTTACAGAGAATATGAAAAACAACATATATAAGAGTGAGCAGTGAGATGGAAATTACAAAAAAGCAAAAGCTATATTAAAATCTCCAATATGTATGAAAAACATGCTTAATTGTCATTAAAATAATGTTACAATGCTTCAAAAATCTTAGTGGTACTCTAAATATGATTATATAATTGTATTGGGTTCTGGGGTGAAATGTGGGATTCACTCATTTGTCGTGTGTGTCTGTGTGCATTGTTGTTTGGCCCATGTGACGAAGCATTAATCAATCAGTAATGAAGAATCAGTGTGTGGGTGTTTGCATTCTCGGATCTATAAATATGTCAGGGTTTCAGTGTGATAAACACAGAAGAGTCGAGAGGGGGAATTCAGTTCATGTTCCCCTTTCGAAAGGTTTGTGGAAAGGTTTGCAAATAGCATTTAACATTTAAAGTCACTCAAAATGTCAAAAAGACTCTCGTAAAGTATTTCAGAATGAATGGCTAATTCTTTGTAGGGTGCACAGTGGTTTTCGTAACAGTAATTTGTTAAATCAGATGTGTTTTTAACATATTATATACACATATTATACATCTCAACCAACATTTATCACTCAGTTTAGCCATTTTAAATATGTAGATTAATATTAACTAAATGAATAATAACTTGAGGGCACTGCCCTATTGTACTGTATTTTTTAAGTACAATCAACTTGGATGTTTAAGTCATTTCAACTTAAATGTCATTAAACTGACTTTAAAAACGAGTTAAATCTTGTATAAAGCCTGTTTTGATGATTTAAAGCAGTATTTTGTCATAACTTAGTGATCAAATGATTTTGTTTTACAGTGTAGTCTAGCACACTAAAGCTGTGTACCAATTAAGCGGGGGCATCCTTCGAAGTCTGCAAAGGTCGAACCGAGCGCTGTCAAATGGTACAGTCTTGCATCTGTAGGATTGTTCTTGTTGCCTAGCAACTGTGACGGCTGTCGTTGATGAGCTGCAGTAACGTGTGTACTGGACCTTTTTTAAAGTTAACTGTCCACTTGAAACTTATATTCAAAATTCAACTCGCAATGAATTTTGGGGGAAGATTAATATCCTGGAAAATATCCACTCGTTCTAATCTTCATGGCCCGGAAAATGAAGGACGCATTTAGGCCTTATTTGAAGGAGCATTTGTCTCGCTGCGGTGACGCATTCGCCCTTTGAATCCAGCCTCTGAATTGGGACACAGCTGAAAAATCATTTAGAACATTGTGGCTTTTTTGCACTTTTTTTTTTTTCAGAAAAAGCTTTAAAACCATGCAAAATCACGAGAAGCCTGCATCGTTTTAAGCAAGTGTTTAAGCCGTTAACCTGCAGCCGTTTCCTTTTGACCTGCTCTGTGCACAGCCAACCCTGATTGATGACTGCAGGAGCCAGTTAGGAACCAGCGGATTAGAGCCATCACTGCCGTGACCTCTGATGGTTCCGCCATGTGAGGTATGGCAGGAGTCAGGTGACCTTTGGCCTTTGAACATTTTTACTTCGTTCCAAAACTTAGCAAGCTGCTTTACTGTCTGAGTATTGGACCTTAGCATATTGATAACACACACACATATCAGGTAAAATAGTCTTTTCTTAATTTGATTCAACCATTTTTAGCGATAGTTTACCATACTAAATGAAGAAGTACATTTGTAATCGACAGCTTCAGAATTCTAAATCTAAATTCTAAATGTGTCTGCATTCTAAAAACCTCAAGCATTCTTAAATGCTTTAGAATTTGTTCAAATCAAAGTATCTTTTATGATGCCTTGAGAGAATCTGTTAGGATGCCTTATTACACGGCTCTGTGGAATACTTGATTCTGATTGGTCAACTCGAGTCAACATTTCCTGTCTAATTATTTATTTATGTGGCAAGCATCTGTGTAATAAGCGGGATAATGTACATCCAGCCAGTTGTTATCGCAGAGCAAACCCCTGATAACAACAGGCTGGATGTACATTATCCCTTACTTAGAATGCTGTCTAGGTGGGCGGCTCGCTAGGTTTTGGAACGGAGCGTGTGCAAGTTGATTTATTGAAATCATCAAGCCAAAGTGCATTTTACAGCATGCAAAGCAAGTGAAATATTGAAGTTGTCACTGGCCTTTTAAGGGTTTAACCAAAACATGTCACGGCAGAGAAAATAACCATGATGCTATCCAGAGGTCCGTTTGTTTGGGAGTTTGACGAAAAGCCCGTTGGGTCAGCGGGCAGCCGGAGCGGAGAGACCATGGTCAAAGCAGGGGAATGTGATATATTGTGGCAGGAAGATTAAACCAGACCAGCATGGCCTCAAGCCCAACCGACCAGCAAGAAAAACAAAGGCCAGGGAAGAGCATGCCATGGGGGAGGATGAGAAACACACCGAAATCTTCAAATCCCATCCGGTGCACTGCCTGCAACTCTTCATTATTATTAGTACTGTCCACATTTGACTCATCAAAACTTATATTGGAATTACAAAACTAACTCTCAAGCGTTTAAGTGCAGTCACTGAAAGGAGTCGTTCACCCAAAAATATAATATTCAGTCATTATTTATTTGCCTGCATGTTGTTGTTTTAAACCCAAATGCATTTTTTCCCAGTGGAAGAGCAGAGGACACACAAAATGAGATTATTAATGGCATCAACGACTTAAAATATTTTTATATACACTTCCATTCAAAATTTTATTTTTTAAATGAACACTTTTATTCAGCGAGGATGCATTAAAATGATCAAAAGTGACAGTAAAACATTTATGATGTAATAAATGCTGTTCTTTTTAACTTTCTATTCATCAAAAAAATATATGGATTGATAACTGAAACATTGATAATAATCATAAATGTTTCTTGAGCATCAAATCATCATATTAGAATGATTTCTGAAAGATCATGTGACACTGAAGACTGGAGTAATGATGATAAATTCAGCTTTGATCACAGGAATACAATTCACTTTACTAGCCCACCAGCCTATATATATTCACATATTATTCTGGATTATAATAATAAATCACAATTTTATTTTTGATCAGCTTTGGTGAGCAGAACAGACTTTTATGTATATATTTATGTATATAATATATATTTAATGGTGCTTTTTCTCCGAGCTTGACCACCGGGGGTTCCCAAACTTAATATTTGTGAAGAAAAAAAGAAATAAAAATGACAGTATATTTTGTCAGAACATGTGGGCGAGTAGATCTAGCGATGGGATTCTGAAAAACATCACCGTGTTACCGGGGGAAGTTTAGCACAAATGTTACGTTTTTGAAGTGTCACCTTTTCCAAGTATAAGTCACAGAAACATCTCTACTCTTTTCTTAGCATCAGTCTCATGATCTACATTACAGCATAATCACAGTGATTTACCATCCTTTTGCTTTCTCTCTGTCTCTGTGACAGTCGCTCCGTCCCTCCAGTGGGACGTGTCCTACATGTTGGACCCGGTCCCGTAATCTGCTTCCACTGAGCTGTTATCTGGAGAATAGGAGGCCCCATTGTCCTTCTCCTCCACCCATGGTGAAAGACTCATTTTGGCCTGAAGAGATGGGCTGTTGTTTGTTGTCCTGATTTTTCACAGTCACGGTTGTGCTCAAAAAATATCTCAAAATAAAATCTGATCTGTTTTCAAAAGAATACACAGAGTATTTTTTTATCCAAAGTCTTACTGACACATCTAATTTGAAATGTATTTGTTGTTCCTAATAGTGTGATGTGCTGGAGAGACATCAGAAAAAAAACTTTTTCTTAAAGGAATAGTACACATCGTTTACCTGTATGTCATTCCAGAACAATGTGACTTGTCTTTCTAACTCAAACAGCGACAAAAATCTTACAAAACCCAAACTTTTGAATGTTATGAAAAATGGAAAATCAAAATGCATGTGTGTTTTGTGACCAACCATCATTGATGTCAACCTTTAATGGCTCTTTCTGTCATTTTTGACGTAATTTACCCTGAAAAGTGGCATATCAAACAGCTCCTCCCCTTTTTTTTAAATAGCTAATAGCGTTTAGTTTATATCACAGCTCGGTAAAGCCACAGTGTCCTCCTAATCTCTAACCGCTTCTCCTCCTGATCTCCTCCATATCGCTTTAAAATATCTCTGGACCGTTTCGATCACATGATCCGCTCTGTGCTGTCGTGTCTCTGGACGGACTCGATCACATGATCCGCTCTGTGCTGTCGTGTCTCTGGACGGACTCGATCACATGATCTGCTCTGTGCTCTTGTGTCTCTGGATGGACTCGATCACATGATCCGCTCTGTGCTCTTGTGTCTCTGGATGGACTCGATCACATGATCCGCTCTGTGCTGTCGTGTCTCTGGACGGACTCGATCACATGATCCGCTCTGTGCTGTCGTGTCTCTGGACGGACTCGATCACATGATCCGCTCTGTGCTGTCGTGTCTCTGGACCGACTCGATCACATGATCCGCTCTGTGCTGTCGTGTCTCTGGACTGACTCGATCACATTATCCGCTCTGTGCTGTCGTGTTCTGGACTGACTCGATCACATGATCCGCTCTGTGCTGTCGTGTCTCTGGATGGACTCGATCACATGATCCGCTCTGTGCTGTCGTGTCTCTGGATGGACTCGATCACATGATCCGCTCTGTGCTGTCGTGTTCTGGACTGACTCGATCACATGATCCGCTCTGTGCTGTCGTGTTCTGGACCGACTCGATCACATGATCCGCTCTGTGCTGTCGTGTTCTGGACTGACTCGATCACATGATCCGCTCTGTGCTGTCGTGTCTCTGGACGGACTCGATCACATGATCCGCTCTGTGCTGTCGTGTCTCTGGACGGACTCGATCACATGATCCGCTCTGTGCTGTCGTGTTCTGGACCGACTCGATCACATGATCTGCTCTGTGCTGTCGTGTCTCTGGACCGACTGATCGATCACATGATCCGCTCTGTGCTGTTGTGTCTCTGGACTGACTCGATCACATGATCCGCTCTGTGCTGTCGTGTCTCTGGATGGACTCGATCACATGATCCGCTCTGTGCTGTCGTGTCTCTGGATGGACTCGATCACATGATCCGCTCTGTGCTGTCGTGTTCTGGACCGACTCGATCACATGATCCGCTCTGAGCTGTCGTGTTCTGGACGGACTCGATCACATGATCCGCTCTGTGCTGTCGTGTTCTGGATGGACTCGATCACATGATCCGCTCTGTGCTGTCGTGTCTCTGGACCGACTCGATCACATGATCCGCTCTGTGCTGTCGTGTTCTGGATGGACTCGATCACATGATCCGCTCTGTGCTGTCGTGTTCTGGATGGACTCGATCACATGATCTGCTCTGTGCTGTTGTGTCTCTGGACCGACTTCGATCACATGATCCGCTCTGTGCTGTTGTGTCTCTGGACCGACTCGATCACATGATCCGCTCTGTGCTGTCGTGTCTCTGGATGGACTCGATCACATGATCCGCTCTGTGCTGTTGTGTCTCTGGACGGACTCGATCACATGATCTGCTCTGTGCTGTTGTGTCTCTGGATGGACTCGATCACATGATCCGCTCTGAGCTGTCGTGTCTCTGGACGGACTCGATCACATGATCCGCTCTGTGCTGTCGTGTCTCTGGATGGACTCGATCACATGATCCGCTCTGTGCTGTCGTGTCTCTGGACCGACTCGATCACATGATCCGCTCTGTGCTGTCGTGTTCTGGATGGACTCGATCACATGATCCGCTCTGTGCTGTCGTGTTCTGGATGGACTCGATCACATGATCCGCTCTGTGCTGTCGTGTTCTGGATGGACTCGATCACATGATCTGCTCTGTGCTGTTGTGTTCTGGATGGACTCGATCACATGATCCGCTCTGAGCTGTCGTGTCTCTGGACGGACTCGATCACATGATCCGCTCTGTGCTGTCGTGTTCTGGATGGACTCGATCACATGATCCGCTCTGTGCTGTCGTGTTCTGGACCGACTCGATCACATGATCCGCTCTGTGCTGTCGTGTCTCTGGATCGACTCGATCACATGATCCGCTCTGTGCTGTCGTGTCTCTGGATGGACTCGATCACATGATCCGCTCTGTGCTGTCGTGTTCTGGATGGACTCGATCACATGATCCGCTCTGTGCTGTCGTGTTCTGGACGGACTCGATCACATGATCCGCTCTGTGCTGTTGTGTCTCTGGACCGACTCGATCACATGATCCGCTCTGTGCTGTCGTGTCTCTGGATGGACTCGATCACATGATCCGCTCTGTGCTGTCGTGTCTCTGGATGGACTCGATCACATGATCCGCTCTGTGCTGTTGTGTCTCTGGACTGACATCACATGATCCGCTCTGTGCTGTTGTGTCTCTGGACTGACTCGATCACATGATCCGCTCTGTGCTGTCGTGTCTCTGGACTGACTCGATCACATGATCCGCTCTGTGCTGTCGTGTCTCTGGACTGACTCGATCACATTATCCGCTCTGTGCTGTCATGTCTCTGACGGACTCGATCACATGATCCGCTCTGTGCTGCTGTCTCTGGACTGACTCGATCACATGATCCGCTCTGTGCTGTCGTGTCTCTGGACTGACTCGATCACATTATCCGCTCTGTGCTGTCATGTCTCTGGACGGACTCGATCACATGATCCGCTCTGTGCTGTCATGTCTCTGGACTGACTCGATCACATGATCCGCTCTGTGCACTGGTGTCTCAGGACCGTCTCGAAATCCCCCTCGGTAGAGATCGCACTCAGAACGCGGTGGAAATCGCGTTCGCGGGGCACTGTGGTGCGATCGAAAAGACCACTTTCACTGGTCACTGGTGAACTGTATGATCGTTGCCTGTCCCCTATATAGTGCACTGTATGATCGTTCCCCATCCCCTATATAGTGCACTGTATGATCGTTCCCCATTCCCTCTATAGTGCACTGTAGTATGATCGTTCCCTATCCTCTATATAGTGCACTGTAGTATGATCGTTCCCCATCCCCTATATAGTGCACTGTATGATCGTTCCCCATTCCCTCTATAGTGCACTGTAGTATGATCGTTCCCCATCCCCTATATAGTGAACTGTATGATCGTTCCCTATCCCCTATATAGTGCACTGTAGTATGATCGTTCCCTATCCTCTATATAGTGCACTGTAGTATGATCGTTCCCCATCCCCTATATAGTGCACTGTATGATCGTTCCCCATTCCCTCTATAGTGCACTGTAGTATGATCGTTCCCCATCCCCTATATAGTGAACTGTATGATCGTTCCCTATCCCCTATATAGTGCACTGTATGATTGTTCCCCATTCCCTATATAGTGCACTGTATGATCGTTCCCTATCCCCTATATAGTGAACTGTATGATCGTTCCCTATCCCCTAAATAGTGCACTGTATGATCGTTCCCCATCCACTATATAGTGCACTGTATGATCGTTCCCCATTCCCTACATAGTGCACTGTATGATCGTTCCCTATCTTCTATATAGTGCACTGTATGATCGTTCCCTATCCTCTATATAGTGCACTGTATGGTCGTTCCCTATCTTCTATATAGTGCACTGTATGATCGTTCCCTATCCTCTATATAGTGCACTGTATGGTCGTTCCCCATCCCCTATATAGTGAACTGTATGATCGTTCCCTATCCCCAATATAGTGCACTGTATGATCTTTCCCTATCCTCTATATAGTGCACTGTATGATCGTTCCCTATCCCCAATATAGTGCACTGTATGATCTTTCCCTATCCTCTATATAGTGCACTGTCTGATGGTTCCCTATCCCCTATATAGTGCACTGTATGGTCGTTCCCTATCTTCTATATAGTGCACTGTATGGTCGTTCCCTATCCTCTATATAGTGCACTGTATGGTCGTTCCCCATCCCCTATATAGTGAACTGTATGATCGTTCCCTATCCCCAATATAGTGCACTGTATGATCTTTCCCTATCCTCTATATAGTGCACTGTATGATCGTTCCCTATCCCCAATATAGTGCACTGTATGATCTTTCCCTATCCTCTATATAGTGCACTGTCTGATAGTTCCCTATCCCCTATATAGTGCACTATATGCCATCCACCATGTAGAAAATAGTAAATGTGTGAACAGGCGACTATGTATGTAGGGGGTGGGGCTTCAGATTCTAGAGAGCATTTGTTTGGAAAGAAAATCTGATGAGAAGCTGAAGTGCAGAGTGATGTCATCAAAATCCTTAATGATTGGCGGACTGTGTGTTTGGAATGCTTATATCGTCTAAATGTAAATTTTTGTCGTTGTTTTGGCGCACATTAGCTTATAGATAATGCTAATTAAGGCTAACATATTCATACTAAAAGCCAAAACACTTCCATTTTGATTTCATGGGGACTTTCATTTCTGGGTGAACTAATAGGCTTTCCTTTGTGCCATGTCCTCAAGATTGCCTAAATTCCCCCTGAAGGAAAGGCATTAAATACAAGCCCCAGTTTTACTGCCCGTGCCAGGTTTTTCTCAACAACCTCTTATTCTTATACAGAAGAAAAGTCCAAGGTGGAGTGGGGGGAACATTAAAATTCCTGCTCCTCCTCTGGTACAGAAGCCTGATCTCAGATCAGTGTGACTTGTTACCATAGCGCTGCCTGACTCAGTTCGGGCTCATATAGGTGGGCGTCTCTACTTTCAAAATCACGGCAATGAACAACAATGAATGCAGTTTCTTACGTCGCCGAACACCTTTAAGTAATGACGCGCAGACGATGACCTTTGCTCGACGGTACAAGAAGAGCGCAGATGCCAGACACGGAGCGAGCGTCACCTGCGCGGCTGATGCGCGTCCGTTGCGTAAAAGCGCACAATGACAACAAATTGCGCGCTCTGCGGTTCCGCCGCGCTTAATCTGAATCTGGACATGTGAAGGGCTCTGGATTAGGAGGTCGTCGGGTGATGCGAATCACCCTCCTTTGTTCGCACAGATGAGGGTCTGACGTGTTCCAGGGGGATTTTCAGTCGCGGTTCAAACCCTGAGACGCTGGCGAGTCGGTCACACACACACACACATACACACACTCACTCTCACTCAATGTTGCTATGACTTCCTGCATGCGTCCGTACTGTGATCTGATTGCTTTTCGCATGCTGCTGCTCATCTCGGTGCTGCTCCTGCTCGTGAGGTCCGATTCGGGTGAGTTTGGCTGTCGATCGTTACCCTTTCACTTGACTTGCCCTGTGTTTCATTGTGTTCACCCTGTCATGGTCCAGCCAGCTGCATCTTAAGATGATGAACTCATGGAAATGAATGGGAATGTCAGTGTTTACACATGGGGCAAGTTGTCACGCGGTTCTCAGCTCAGTAGGTTTTGAGTCAAAACTGTGTGTTGGGTTCATCGTGTCTTAAATTAAGACATTTATTTGTTACATAAATTGTCCAAATATTCTAATATCATTTTGGGTTCTTGTCTTGTTTTTGTTTTGTTTTTTGTAACAAGAGGTGAAACACACACTAGTAGGCTATACATTCAGGTATGAGTCAAGTGTATAGGCGGTTTATTAATCAGTTTCTCTGGTATTATTATTACTACTTTTGATTTATGCTGTTTCACAATTGTTTACTGTTGCACTTCATAGTCTATAATACATTTAAATACAGATATGTAGTGGAAAATGGCTTTTATTTTTTGCTTTAGATAGTATTTCATATTTCAAACATGTATTTTACCCAGAAACCAGCAGTGAACGTCCGCTAACGTTCTGGCAACGTTCTCTCAAAGTTATGAGCAAACGTTCTTCCGCTTAATAGAATGTTCATTCAGTGTTAATAATGTTCTCAGAATTTTAACACATCACTCATGGAATGTTTTGGTAACACTTTATTCTAAGGTGACGTAGGTACACGTTACTATACTTGCTATAGCAATAACAGTAAATTATGCATAATTACAAGTAAATAACCCTAAACCAAACTGTAACATAGTAAGTAGTACATGTAGTTCATTAATATTACTCAGTACTTATTTGTAATACGTCACCTATGACATGTAACCAATGTTTTTCTTTTCAGTTGGACATCCATCTAACATGTTTTAAATGATGCCACTTGTTTCAGAACATTCAAAAGTAACGTTCCCATAACGTTTGCACAATGGAATGTTTCTTTAACGTTCACACAAGAAAAAAATGTTTTTTAAACGTTCAGAGAACATTAATGGTCAGAACTTTAGCAAAATTTTCTTGGAACGTATTTTTGTTAGCTGGGTTCCCACTGTAACATCTAGTCCCCTACTGTATGGTGGCACATCAGGCCTCATAGGTTACACAATATGGTTGTGCACATTAATACCCTCCCATTCATGCGTTATGCTGTGATTTTTGTCATTAAAGTCCTGTTTTTGAGACTGTTTCTCTACAAACAGTCTGCTGTTGTGTTTCTGACAGGGTGTGTGTTTGACACAAAGGCCCACTGAAGATCTGAACGCTTGCTCATTCATGTGTAAATGTCCCTGTCTCTGTGTTCAGCAGATAACCGTTGCCGGTCTGCCCTCGCCTCCACATGTGAAGACTGTCTGAGACGCGGCCCTGAATGCGCATGGTGTTCTCAGGAGGTAGTGTGTGTGTGTGTGTGTGTGTGTGAGCTGCTATAGTTGTATCTCAACACGCTGCTCGAGATTTAAGTGTGTGAAGCGCTTGTGTTAAGTCTGTTAGTGATAAACACTAGAGCACTAATACCCAGAATGCTTTGGGAGCTTAGGTGATCGTGGGAACCCATAAAATAGAAATGCAGAAACTTCTGATATGGGCATGAATGTATTTCTATGGCAATGCTCATCTAACCCATAGGAAAGACAAACTGAACATGAAATCTCATTTATTATTTACTCATTTGTGCCTAGTTTTAAGTTGATACTTAGCAAATAATCTTCATAAAGTCTCTTGAGCTATGAATGAACACATTTTAAACAAATACGACTGTTAGTTTAACACAGTGTTGTTAATGTTAACTCAATACAATTAAAAATATTACACCTAGGCTATTATAAAATAATAAAGCTGTAATTTAAATAAAACTGAAATAAAATATAGATATTAGGCAAAAAATAAAAAATTAAATAACAAAAAATAAAATAAAATAATTAGAAAGTTTTAGGTTGCCTTGACAAGTAAATGAAATAAATAAGTTTAGTTTTTGTTAAAGTACTAAAATGACTAAAACCAAAATAAAAATAAATGAAAGCTATACATAAAGCACATATGGATAAATAAATAAAAATAAAGTACTAAAAGCTGAAATAAATATAAATTAAAGCTAAATAGATCTGACAAAATCTAATAAAAATGACAAAAGGACATAAAACATTAATGAAAACTAAAATGAAAACTGAAAATCTTGTTCAAAATATTAATAAATTAATAATACTAAAATAACACTTGTTTTTTGTTTTATATATATAAGTAATATAAAATAAATGAAAATAAATCAAATTATACGTACAATTTTGAAAAACAAACAGTACATACATACACACACACACATATATATATATATATATATATATATATACACACAATGTTATGTTAGATGTGATTAATCGATTTGAAAACACTAATATGAACGTACAAATTAATAATCAGAGGAAAACAAACTCAAACTTATCAATAGAACCATACAAATATATATCAATCTTATATTATTTTGAGAATCTCACATTTGTTTAATACTAGTTCAACAAAAAGATTTGAGAAGTGAGTCCACCTTAACTATACAAATGTGAGAGTTTTGTCCATTAAAGTACGGTTGTGGTTCGGTCAGGCTTTAGTTAGTCAGTTTATAGAGTTTGAACTTTCTCCATCAGCGACATGTTTATTTTTATAGGACAAGCGCTTCATTTAAAAGCTTTCTTTGTAAAGAAAGTCATGCATATTGTGGTTAAGAAAATAAGTTCATTAAGCGGCTGTGGTGCTCGGCACCGGTCAGACTAATCCCAGACCCACATCTCAACAACAGTCTTTGAGCCAAAGAGCTTTTGCACGCTCCGTGTAGTTTAAATAATGCCACCCGACACAACAGTTGCCCTGTTTCTTGAAGCAGCAGACGTTTGCAATGACCTTTGACCTTTCTGATGGTTTGTTTACTCTGTCAGAGGTTTCTGGACGGGGCGCATGTAAGTCAGCGATGCGGATCTGTGTCCGATCTGCGAGTCAGGGGCTGTGAACAGGAGTTTATCGAGAACCCAAATGTGAAAGTGGAAGTGAACGCCACTATCAGCAGTTCACAGGTGGCACCGAGGGAGATTTCCATCCATCTACGACCAGGTAACAGCTGACCAGAAACCAAATGTGCCGGAATAAAGCACTAAACTGACGCAGAAATGCCCTAGCAATCACCAATAACTAGAGCTGCACAATATTGGAAAACACTGACATTGCGATACTGTATATTGCAATATGAAAAAATACAGAGAGTTTCACCAGATGACTTTAATAACTCTATTTGGAAGGAATGAATCATTCTAGAATGATTGCTGTGATTTTTGGGGGGAGAGCATCAGCATAGAAAATATTTTTTTAATGAAATAAAAAAGAGATAAATTAAATTAAAAAAGATTACTTTCTCTGAAGACTTTAAAGGAATAATTTACTCACCCTCAAGCCATCCTAGGTTTATATGACTTTCTTCTTTCTTTCGAACACAATCAGAGTTATATTAAATAATATCCTGGCTCTTCCCAGTTCTATAATGGGAGTGAATGGTATCTTGTTTTTTAAAGCTTCAAAAAAGTGCATCTGTCCATCATAAAAGTAATCCATGCGACTCCAGTGGGTTAATGAATGCCTTCTGAAGCGAAGCGACTGGTTTTTGTCAGAAAAATATCCATATTTATAGCTTTATAAACTATAATCAATGGCTTCCGGCAAACGGCCATACGCCAGTCGAGTTCCGGTAGAAGAGTGATCTCTGACCCAATGTATGGTGTTCATGTGGTTTGACATTTTTCTTTAAAACGTATTGTTTTAGACTTCTAATTTGTGACCAGCGTTTTGTTTTACTCTGTGCTTCCACATTCGACAATTCTCACCTGAGCTTATACTAGGCCATACATCCTACGTCCTACTCCATGCACCATACATCCTACATCTTACACCGTACGTCATACATCCTACGCCATGTCTTACGTCATACGCCATACGTCCTACATCATATGGCATACATTCTACATCCTACATCATACTTCCTACATCATATGCTTTAAGGCATACATCCTACACCATATGCCATACATCCTACAATATACGTCATACGCCATACATCCTACAATATACGTCATACGCCATACATCCTACGCCATACATCCTACATCATACTTCCTACATCATATGCTCTAAGGCATACATCCTACACCATATGCCATACATCCTACAATATACATCATACGCCATACATCCTACGCCATACATCCTACATCATATGCCATACATCATATGCTCTAAGGCATACATCCTACACCATATGCCATACATCCTACAATATACGTCATACGCCATACATCCTACGCCATACATCCTACATCATACTTCCTACATCATATGCTCTAAGGCATACATCCTACACCATATGCCATACATCCTACAATATACATCATACGCCATACATCCTATGCCATACAACATGCATTCTATGCCATACATCCTACAATATACATCATACGCCATACATCCTATGCCATACAACATGCATTCTATGCCATACATCCTACATCATACTTCCTACATCATATGCTTTAAGGCATACGCCATTCATCCTATGCCATGCGTCCTATGCCATATGTCCTACTCCATACATCCTACATCATATGCTCTAAGGCATACATCCTACACCATACGTCATACACCCTATGCCATACATCCTATGCCATACATCCTACGCCATATGTCTTACGCCATACGCCATACATCCTACATCATACTTCCTACATCATATGTTCTAAGGCATACATCCTACACCATACGCCATACGTAATACATCCTATGCCATAGGCTATACATCCTGCGCTATACATCCTACACATACCTCCACGCTATACATCCTACGTCCATACCATACGCCATACGCCATATGTCCTATGCTATACGCCCTACGCTATATACCCTACACCATACATCCAACGCCATACATCCCGCATACATCCACGACCACACCATACATCCTACATCCATGCAATACGCCCCACGCCATACGCCCCACGCCATACGCCCCACGCCATACGTTCTACGCCATACGCCTTACGCCCCACTCCATACATCCTTCACCATACGCCCCACGCCATACGCCAAATGTCCTACACCATGCGTCCTATGCCATATGTCCTACGTCCTATGCCATATGTCCTACGCCCACACCATACATCCTATGCCATGCGTCCTATGCCATATGTCCTAAGTCAAAATCATACATCAGACATTAAACGTCCTACGTCATGCGCCCTAAGTCCTGTGCCACACAGTCACCCTTCTGCTGGAACTCGACTTTCCTGTGCACGTACGGCAGTTGTCGGAAGCTAGTGAATATAGTCTATAAAGTTTTAAATCCCATCGCTTTGCTTCAGAAGGCATTTATTAACCCACTGAGCCATATGGATTACCTTTATGATGGATGAATGCACTTTTTGGAGCTTTAAAAACTTCTCTATTCAATGCCATTACAAAGCTGGGTAGACCCAAGATATTTTTTAACATAATTCTGATTGTGTTAGACTGTTACACTCCCATGGCTTGAGGGTGAGTAAATTATGGGATAATAAAATGTTTTGGGTGAACTAAATCTTTAAGTGTGAAATCCTTTCAGGGCTCAACAATGTGGGAAATATTAAAAATATGTGGACGTTCATAAATTGGTTAAAATCTTCAAAAGAGTGAAATCAAATCATAATGTGAACAGAATTATTTCAGATTTCCACTTGAGTTTTCAAAGGCCACGTTCACCACACTAACCAATTCTATAAATTATGACTATAAAACAACATTAGAAAAATAAAATAGAAATGACTGTAATAATTATAATTATAGTACATAATACGGTGTAATAATATTGTACTGTGAAATAAAAAAATAAATGTTAATTTACTGAAATTACAATACTAACATTAAAGTCTTGAGTTCAATCGGTATACGATTAAGCTTTTATTTTGACGGGTTGCTGGCAAATAAATAAATGCGCCGCCGGTTTCAGAGTGAAAGATCTGTATGTTCATGTTCACAGTAAATAAACCAATCTGTTTGGAGACTCAGTATCATGAACTACTCATGTGTAAGCACATATGTTTCAATTTCATTCAATCACAGCTTGTGCATTTTAATTCGATATATCATGTAGAACTACCAAGGACACCCTAGCAAACCCTTAAACACCTTAGAAACTATATAACAACGGGCTAACGTAAAGGCCAGCCAACCACCCAGAGCTTCCTCATTACATGTAAAATAATGATGTCATTTCCTGACTTAGGCAGTGAGGCGAGCTTTGTGATTGAGGTGCAGCAGTTGGAACGGTACCCTGTGGATCTGTACTATCTAGTGGACGTCTCGGCATCCATGCAGGACAACCTGGACCGGTTGAAGACTGTGGGTCTGGCTCTGTCTCACCAAATGAAGGGACACTCGAGCGACTTCAGAGTCGGCTTCGGCTCTTTTGTGGATAAACCGGTGTCTCCGTACATCGACGTGCACCCCTCCAAACTTGTGAACCCTTGCAGGTGAACATACTGGATCTCAGGCTGCAGCAAAACAACCCGTAGGAAAGAACAGTCACAAATGACACCTCAAGTCTCATAATATTGAGCTCTCTAAGTCATCAGTGATCTCAGAGTCAGAGATGAACTCAAATATTTCTCAACAAATGATCCGAGCCGCGATACACACTGAACAGCTCGGTACTCCATACAATGTGTGTCTTACTTTTTATTTTTGAAAGGGATTTTAGGAGAAACATGTGAGTTGATAGTTGAGTCCTTGAGTTCTTTTGTAAATATTATTAATAATGTGTAGCGCTCGCTGTGCACTTAATGCTTCTGAATTGAGATGTAAAAGATTATTTTGTCCAGATTGTATATCTTGTGAAATCTTTTTGTTGCCTTTTTATGAAGGACATCTTTTTTTTCTGGACTTTTTCTTGACCTTGATAATGACTGCGAACAGAAAGATTCAACATATCCAAACAATATTATTTGCTTTATTTAGTAAACTAAACAAAATATGCATGCTTAAGACAATTATGTATTCACTTTGAAGTATTTAACTTTTTTTTTTTTTGAGGATTTTCCTTACCACAAATATGTCAACTGTTGAGAAATTGATGAGAAATGTTTGAGCTCAATTGATCTCAGAGATATTTTAGTTTTTTTATTTTATATTTATTTATATCATTTATATTTATTTATACAATGCTTTTATTTTATATTTATGTAAATATAAAATAGTTTTAATAATTTAGATTTTTGTTTTAGTAGTTTGTGTTTTTTATTAGTTACTATATCACTTTAATTTATTTGTAGGATTTATATTTATTTTATTTTAGAAAGTTTAGAAATTATTGTTAACTTTTATTTATTTTATTATTATTATTTATTTTTAGTGTTTTAATAGTGTTGGGCTTTTGACATTTTTATTAGGTTTTGTTTTTTTAAATATTTCCTTTTAGCTTTATTTATTTATATTTATTTCAGTTGTTATTTTATGTATGTATTTATTTATTTATTTATAATATTTTTATAATATTTATTATTTATAATATTTTTAATTTATATTTTTATAGTGTTTTAATTGTTTTGTTTTACAATATTTATTTTAGCTTTATATTCTTTTATATTATTTTGTTTTATTTATTTAGTTATTTATGTGTAATTTAATGTGCTTTGTTTTTCTATTAAGCCTTAATTTATTTTTATTTTAGCTTTAGTACATATTTTATTTCAGATAGAAGGCAACATTTCTAAATTACATTTACGTTTTTAAGTTTAGGGTTTTCCATCTAATATTTATATTTTACAGTTTATTGAACAGTTTATCAATAACCACACTAGATACACATCAGAGTTGCTCCGTTTCAGCTCAATTGAGATATTAACGCAAGATCTGATCTGTGATTTGTCTTTCCTATGGGAAGCTCCAGAGGTCTCTTAACTGATCCCAGGAGTCTAAATCCAGCCTGGGTATCCCGGACTGCATTCCTTAGTGATCTCATTCTGACTAGTGTGGGAATATAGTGAAGATGTCATGTAATCTCTCCCTCCCTCTCTGGTCCTAGTGATTATGAGGTCCAGTGCAGGCCCGCTCACGGATTCATCCACGTCCTCCCCGTCACGGAGAATATGACCGAGTTCACACGGGTCATTCAGGAGCAGAGGATCTCTGGGAACATGGACACACCCGAGGGCGGCTTTGATGCCATGCTGCAGGCCACCGTTTGCCAGGTAAACACACCTGTTTGCATTGCTGTGAGGTTACTAAAAGATGGTAGCTAATGTGTGGCTGTAGTTGTGTTAGGGTTAGATGGTTGTGAGCCATTGCCAGTTGCATCGGTCTATGAGGGTTTGCAGCGTTTTCCCAAAGTGGGCGTTTTCTATTTTTGCTAGGGTGTTCTGGATGGTTGCTAACTGGTTTCTTACTTGCTCAAGTCAGAAGAGCACCCTCAAATCTATTGTGACTAAGTGTGCCACACAAGTCCTGAAAAGTGAAGCCGAAGCATTTTGATCGCCCCCTGCTGGCTGGCTGCAGGATAGGTCCCTCTCCATGTAATCAAATGGGAGGTCAGCCAAACAAAACAAAAAATCCAATTATATTTTAAAAAAATATATTTTCTGTAATTTTAGGTTTTTCTCTGCATGTGTTAAGTTTGGTTGTAGTTTTTTGATGTGATTTAAAATGGGGCGTAACATCATGATTGACAGCTGTGTGAGTCTGGGAGCGGGAGTGTGGGCGGGACATTGATTCCGCGGCTCCCTCAAGATCAGTCTCGGGCTCCGAACAACGTAATCGGCAACGACCGTTACTTGGACATTTTGCCTTCATTTTTATACAGTGGAAGGAGTCAGTCTTTTTTGACAGCCTATATGATTGTGGCTATTTTTTTATAATGTGATATGTGATATTAATTATTTATTTATTTTTATTAATCGTTTATTTATTTAGTAGCCTAATTATTTGTATTGAAAGTATTTCATTTGAAAAAAAAATGTTTTTGCAGAAGAGTCTATGAGTGATATTATTATATTATAGTTTATTTTTTATATTTATATGTATGTTTATTTGTATTTATTTTTAATAATATATTTGTATTTATTTTAATGGTGGTTGCTTACTTGAGATAACCCTATCCCTCTATCTTATTTATTTATTTATTTACTGTTTATTTTACTTTAACTTTTTTATTATTTATTGTGCTATTTTTCTATTTATTTTTACTATTTTTATTTGTGTATTTTTCTATTCCTTTATTTATTTTACTATTTATTTATTAATTTATTTAATTTTACATTTATTTATTTATACTATTTGTTTATTTATTTATATTTTTACTATTTACTTTTTAACTATTCGTTTATTATATATTTAGCTAATTATTTGTTTTTACTATTTTGAATTTTTTTTACTACTTGTTTATTTATACATTGTTCTATTCATTTATTTATTTGACTATTTATTTTAATATTTGTTTATTTATTTTTGTTATTTATTTATTTGTTCGTTTTATTTTTACGATTTGTTTATTTAGGCCTATGCATTTTCTATTCATTTATTTATTTGACTATTTATTTATTTATTTTTACGATTTCGTTATTGATTTGACTATTTGTTTGTTTGTTTGTTTGTTTAGGCTATTATTTATTTTATAAATGTATTAATTTATTTTTACTGTTTAATTATTTATTTGTTTTATTTGACTTTTTAATTATTATTATTATTTCCATGTTTTATTATCCTCCAAGTGAAGTTCTAAATCAGCAGAGTAACATATGAATTATTACTGTCGTGCAGGGTGATTTACACACTAATGTTTGACACCAGAGTTAGCGGTTTGTTCGAGTCATTACTGGCCTGATTGCCTGAGCAGAGACCGCACTAATGATGTGACCAGACCGCTCTCTTCCCTTCTGTGCATATATGGTCTCAGGAATGATTTTTTTTTTAAAACCTTAAAAACTGTGTGTTAGCATGACTGTGTCATCAGAACATATTTTCTCTTGCGGTTGCTCCGGAGACTGCATGTCTCAGGTCATTACGCCGGCTTTGCCTGGGATCGGGAACAATGCCTGAAGAGTCTATAGAATTCAGCTGGACCCACAGCGGGAGACACCAGCGCATTCATAAGGAATGAAGAGCTGAATCAGCCGCATCTCTATCTCACCGGCCTGTTTGCAGAGGATGATGTCATCGCTCGGTCACGGGAGGCGAGTTCCTCTTCATGCGGCTGTTTTAGTGAAGCGTAAGAGCTACCCCGGAGGACGACCGGCTTTGCATCAACAAAGCCTCTTTATGGGATCCAACTGTTAGGATCCTTTCCGTGAATTACAGTGTGATCTGATATACGCTCTGGAAAATGACCTTGAATGGGTTTCAGTCTTCATGATGTCCCTCTGTAGCGCCCCCATGCCTCCCTAACGTCAGAAACTGAAACCTCCAGGCATGAGAGAGATGTTTTCTTTGGCACGGAGCGCTCTGACCTTGAAGCCGATGGCTCTCTCTCAGGTGGAATATTCGTTCTTTAACTTTCCTTTCCTTGTGTTGTTTTGCTTGAGACTGTGTTACACAGCTTCTCGCTGATCAGTAACTAGCGTTTGTAACTTTAATGAGTAGTTCCTGTTGGCATCTCAGCGTGGGTTTCTTTACTCAAACATTACTCATCCTGGCAGCCAGACTCTCAGCTGGTGCAGTTTCTCTGTTAGTAACACAGGCTCAAATCAACTCTACTATGAGTCATATTATGATATCATAGTTTTAGTTTTTTATTATTCTTATTTTTAAACAATTTTTTGTTTTGTTAGTATTCTATTTTATTCATTTTACTATTTATTTGTTTTTATTTTTAGTACATATTGTTTGTTTAGTATTTATTTATTTTTATATATATTTTTATTTATTTTAGCAGCTATTCTTTTTATTTATTTATTGTTATTTATTTGTTTTATATTTATTCATTAATAAATGTTTCTATTGCTAGTATTTAGCCTATTTATTTATTTATTTATAGCACGTTTTATCATCTACTGTTTATTTATTTATTTGTAGTATTTATTTGTATTTGTTTTAATTAATTAAAGTTTATTTTTATATTTATTTTTATATTAAAATACTTTTTAATGTTTTTAGTATTTTTATTTCTAATCTATTATTTATTTGTTTTATTTTATTTTTACTATTTATTTGTTTTGTTTTTTTATTTTTAATATTCTTTTTTATTTGTTTTATAAGTATTCTATTTTATTAATTTTACTATTTATTTTTATTAATTTTTATTAATTTAATTTTAGTATATGTTTTGTTTGTTTGTTTTATTTTTGTATTTATTCATTTTTAGTGTTTTTATTATTCATATATAGTATTCTTAATTCATTTTTCTATGAATAGTATTTATTTATAGCATTTTTATAATCTACTATGTATTTATTTTTTGTTTTTATTTAAATTCATTTACATTTTTAATGTATGTATTTATTTATAATTGTTTTATTTTTTGTAATTTTATTTTATTTGTTATTATTTATTATTATTTGTATTATTTATTTTCATTTAATTTTATTTTTTGTATTTATTTTTTTTATTTACAGTTTTTATTTATGTATTGTTATTTGTTGTATGTTAAGTATTTATTTTTTTATTTATATTATATTATTTAGTATTATCTATTTTAAGTAATTTTATTTTTTGTATTTTTTTTTTTTTGTTTGTAGCACTAATTTTTTTATTTATCTGTTGTTTTTTGTTTTTAGTATTTATTATTTTTATTATTTTTACTGATTAATTAATTCTTATTTATTTGTTTGTTTGTTTGCATCTTTTATCATCTGCCAAGCAAAATTATAAATCAGGAAAGTAACTCTTCTCCACAAGACATGATTTAAGGCAGGGGTCTCCAGCCCTGCTCCTCGAGGGCCACCGTCCTGCAATCCCAAATCAAACACACCTAAACCAGCTAATCCGGGCATTCGTGGTATAACAGGTCAGTGTGTCGGAGCAGAGTCTGCAGGACGGTGGCCCTCCAGGAGCAGAGCTGGCTACCCCTGGTTTAAGGAATGATTACTTCAAACATTACTCATCCTGGCAGCTAAACGCTCAACTGGTGCAGTTTTTCTTGTATTAGTAACACAGGACAGATGGATGCTATATATGACGCAATCCTCTGACTGCTGAATGTGCTTTATACCAAACACACACTCATGCAGATTTGTAAACCTTGATTCATCCCTGCAGAAAGACATCGGGTGGCGACCAGAAGCGAAGCATCTGCTGTTGGTCATGACAGACCAGCCTTCTCATCTGGCTTTGGACAGTAAACTGGCCGGCATCGTGGTTCCTCATGACGGCCGCTGTCACCTAGAGGATAACATCTACTCTCAAACCGCTAGTATGGTAGGAAAAACAACAGCACTTGACACACACCAGACGCAAACTTGGTGCTTTACGGTCGGATAATGCAGGTTCAGTTCCGGCCTGTGACCAGATCCATCTGTCTATTTCCTCAAAAAAATCATTTATCTATTCATAAAAGAGGTAAATATTGTGAAAACAGTTATTAAGGTTATCAAATACCACATATGCATGTATTTGTATGTATATTTACTGATAATAAACATCAAATTAAAATGATTCCTGGAGGATCATGTGACACTGAAGACTGGTGTAATGATGCTGAAAATTCAGCTTTGATCAGGAATAAATTACATTTTCACATATATTCACATTAGACTCTTTTAAATTGTATTAATATTTCACAGTATTACTGTTTTTACTGTATTTTGAATCACATATATGTAGACTTTGTGAGCAGAAGAGGCATTGCATGTCCAAAAAAACATCATATTTTTTTTATATACATATACACCATGATTATCATATGCATATACCGAGGTATGTTATTTTAAAGAAAAAATATTTGTTTACAATATTTTGCCTTTTGTTTACATTTATGTGGTTGTCGTGTTGATTTACCAATGGAAATCTTCACACCAGATGTATTTTCTAAAACTGCACACATATTTGTCTCCACACTGCTTCTATCAGCACCAGAATCTGTGATTTCTCAAGCAATAGCAGATTTGTGTTGCTGTCGTTGTTTTTAGGAGCACCCAACAATCGGTCAACTGGCTGAGAAACTCCTAGAGAACAACGTTTACTCCATCTTTGCAGTGGACCAGGTGCAATATCAGTGGTATGAGGTAATATCTCTCCCACACCATGAGTTTGGGTGTTGCCTTTTACAGAAATCAATTCATTTTGACAGAGCGATTTCAAGAATGCAGTCACTGATTTATAGGAACACACACAGTGACTATAGTTCATTCATTGATTATAGTGCTGGTTCAACAAATCGGTAACACTTTTCAACAGGGTTTCATCATGACATGGATTTTTTACAATTTTAATATGTTCCTTGTTCCACTTAGGGCCCTATTTTGCACCCAGCGCAATTGACTTTGTACACCGACGCATGTGTCGTTCCTATTTTGCACCAGCGCCAAAGCGCGCCCTCTACAGAAGCACGTCGCTAAACTAGTGAATGAACTTGCGCTCCCTGGGCGGTTTAGCGCAAAAAAAGGGGGTCGTGTTCCGGCGCAAACAATCCCTGGTGCTATTTTGCTGTTCCATTAAACAATCGCGCCACTGACCAGAAAAAACCTGGTCTAAAGTCAGTTGTTCATTATGCTATTTTAAGGGCGCATGCTTGACCATAATGTATAGCGTGCACAACGCGCATACACTTTGCTCATGTAATCTACACAGATGCAACAGTTATTTTTGCAAATCATAAATTGTTACACTAAAAAAATATTAACACATGAGATGACGGAAATCATTGTGGTGTGCCACGAAGATGTGAAAAAATAGGCATAAATCTAGCTTACAAATTATTCAGGCTTACAAGAACATCAGTCTCCTCGGCTGTGATCCGCTCCTGGCGTGCGCCTGGTAAATACGCCATAATAATAGCAATCCATAATGGAACTTGCGCACCTGCTTTTAAAGGGAATGTTGGATGACGCTCTGATTGGTTTATTCACGTTACGCCCAAACCACACCTATGAATAATGAAGCTACTTCAGACCAACCCATTTTAGATTTGCGCCGGGCGCAAGAGCCATTTATCCCGCCGGGAAAATAGCAACAGCGCCGAGACCCCGCCCACAAAGTTACAAAGTTACAAATGTCAACCGTTAACGACTGAATGCCAGTGGGCGGAGCCTATGATGCAAAACTATTGGTCGATGTCTTGCTCTGGAGGCAGTCATATGCAAATACACTATATTGCCAAAGTATTGGGTTCTACAAACATTTTTTGAAAGAATGGGTCGCTCTCAGGAGCTCAGTGAACTCAAGCGTGGTACTGTGATAGGTTGCCACCTGTGCAATAAGTCCCTTCCTGAAATTTCCTCACTACTAAATATTACACGCTCAACTGTTAGTGGGATTATAACAAAGTGGAAGCAATTGGGAACAACAGCAACTCAGCCATGAAGTGATAAGCCACGTAAAATCACAGAGCGGGGTCAGCGCATGCTGAGGGTCACAGTGCGCAGAAGTCACCAACTTTCTGCAGAGTCAACAGCTCCAGACCTCCAAACTTCATGTGGCCTTCAGATGAGCTCAAGAACAGTGTGTAGAGAGCTTATCCAAGCCTTACATCACCAAGTGCAATACCACGTGTAAAGTTTGGTGGAGGGGGGATTATGGTATGGGGTCGTTTTTCAGGGGTTGGGCTTGACCCCTTAGTTACAGTGAAAGGAACTCTTAATGCTTCAGCATATAGACATTTTGGACAATTTCATGCTCCCAACTTTGTGGAATGCGAAGAATGCTTCAGTACTCATAGAAAACCCCCAAAATGCTTACAATTAAAACTAAAATTCACCCAAAAATTATTTTAGAAACGTCTACATGTATATCTGAATGCATTCTGAAGAAAAACGGGGGATGGTCCCTTCTGTCCCAACATGACTGCGCTCCAGTGCACAAAGCATCTGTCCATAAAGACATGGATGAGCGAGTTTGGTGTGGAGGAACTTGACTGGCCTGCACAGAGTCCTGACCTCATCCCGATAGAACAACTTTGGGATGAATTAGAGTGGAGACTGTGAGCCAGCCCTTCTCGTTCAGTGCCTGACCACACAAATGCGCTTCTAGAAGAATGGTCAAAAATTCCCATAAACACACTCCTAAACCTTGTGGAAAGCCTTCCCAGAAGAGTTGAAGCTGTTAGAGCTGCAAAGGGTGGGCCGACTCCATATTAAACCCTACTCTACGGTTTAAAAATGGGATGTCATTAAAGTTCATGTGCATGGAAAGACAGGCGTCCCAAAACTTTTGGCAATATAGTGCATATTTGTGACGTCACATATCCACAACGTCACAAACCATTTTCCGAGCTTGATTAAATAAATGCTGTTTATAATAAGGTTGTTTTAAGGTATGAAATTTGAAGGATCTTTAAATGGTACAAATACTTCTTATATGTCAAAAGATCAAGGCAAATTTGATTTCTCATGTCATGACCCCTTTAACTAACAATGTACAATATTTCTACAGCATTTGTTAATCTTATTCAATGTTAATTTCTAGTTTTACTAATAAAAATATATATATATATAACCTGATATTTCATGACTCTTGCCACTAGATGGCCTCATAGCTCTATATGGAGCAATTGATCTGTTCCGCTGGGTCCTAAAGTCAGTTTTTCTTCAGAATGCATTCAGATACACATGTAGGCGTTTCTAAAATAATTTTTTGGTGAAGTTTAGTTGGTCATTTTTTAGGTTTTTCTATGAGTACTGAAGCATTCTTCGCATTCCATTCATTCCTAAGGGGGTCAAATTGATTTGTTTTTGGGGGGTTTCAACCACATAAACTCCTCAAACTCTTTTTTGTGTATTCATGGTTCAAGTGTGACAAAAGTCCTAAGGTCTTGGACCACTCTGATGAACTCTGATAACGGATGAGGTTAACTAATGTTAACAAATGAGACCTTATTGTGTTACCAACAAGAGACAGGCTTGAGTTAAAGAAACATTGAGGATTAAATGCAACTTAAACTCTACAGAATCAGTGGCATTCTGTCAGTTACCACAGAAAATAGTTTTAATTGTTAAAACACACTGTAAAAAGAAACCTTTGACGATCAGAAAGCGCTCAAACGAACATGAACAGGGGTGTTTTAAAGTAGCGTCTATCAGCGAGTACCGTATATACCCGATACTCTGTACTTTTGACAACTCTACCAAGGAATAAGTCTGCGTTGTTTTTCTGTAGAGCATAAGTTTTATTTTAAAAATGCCTAATCTTTTCCTCTGAACAGGATCTACTGGACCTGATTCCTGGAAGTTATGTGGGCCGACTGTTTCCCAAAGCATCTAATCTCAAAGATTTAGTAGTTGATGCCTACAAGGTAAACAACATTGCTTTCTCTTTCACTTGATAAACACTTTATTGTCTCCATCCACTCAAGGACAATTAGATTATAAGTGCAAAAGTTCCCAAATATTTCGAAACGCTCACAGTGGGGCTTTCAGTTTACCAGTACTGTTTATGAGTTTCAGTTCAGCAGAAAAAACACCAGCCGTGATGCCAGAATCTCTTCCGGCATGTGTTTAAGGAGAGGAATAATCTCGACGTGGGCACAACAATGCATTGTCCTCCCCAAAATCCACTGATCCCAGTAAACAGAAGCCTGCTTTATAAACGGCCTCTGATTACTGGGCCAAAAATGCTGCAAGCTCCAATCAGCGAGCAGCTCAAAGCTGCTATTTTTAGCCTGTCCTTTTCCCCGTGAACCTGCTTATACAAGGCCGATCATACACTCTTAAAAAGGTTCTTTACTGGCATTGATGGTTCCATTAAGAACCTTTAACATTCATGGAATCTTTCCATTCCACAAAAAGTTCTTTATAGTGGAGAATGTTCTTTAGAACTGGTTCTTTTAGGACTGATCACTGAAAGGTTTCTTTAGACTTCTAAAATGTTCTTTACACTATGAAAAACTGGTTCTTTCTGGACTGATCAATGAAAGATTCTTTAGGGAACCAACACGGCTTGACATTAACATTAAAATGCGTGTGTATTTCAGCAGTGGCGTGTAACGCCGACACTTCTAGGTGGGTTGAATTTAATATATAGGTAATATATACATTTTTTTCAATTGTAGTCTTTTAAAAAAGCATTTGAAATAATAAACTAAGTGCAATGTATATAGATCAAAACTGAAAAATCTGAAATGCTTCCATTACTCATTTCCCACAGAATAGACACAGATACCAGCTTTCTCTCATCTCTCCGCCTGCGAGTGACACACAAGCCCGCCTTCCCTCATTCGCTCCGGATGAATATTGTTGGTGTTTCAGGGCTTGAATTTCAGCGATCGTTAGGTTTTTCATCATCGTTGGTAGCACAATTTATTGTAATGCTTTTTTTCTCTTTCTTCTCAGTTGGTTACTTACTTGTTCAGATGACATTTTGCAGGGGAAATTCGTATTTTGGTCATACTTCCGAGACATAGAGTCTGTGATTCTGAAGTACAGTATCCACACCGGTGCGGTGAATGAATGACAGTCACACACACTCCTGAAAACATTAGATTCATCCGCGCTGAGGAGCCATGCCGATGCACAACCCACGTAAAGACGATAATTCTGCTAAAAACTGCAATTGCAGGTTTTAAACAGAGATGGCGACAAAGAGGCAAAACTTACAGACTGCATCTTTAAAGGGGTGGTTGATTACCCCTTTTTACAAGATGTAAAATTAGTATCTGATTGTGTATGTGAAGTTTAAGCTCAAAATAGCATGTTAAAATTGTCACATGCCGTTTTTGTGTGTCCCTTTAAATGCAAATGAGTTGCTGTTCACGGGGCGGAGCTTCAAGAGCTTGTGTTAGCAGCTCTGATTACCTCATACACACAGGCAATGAAACTGTTCAAACCGGAGTCGGACAATGATGGAGACACTCAAGAAGAAGTGCCAACATGTAGAATGAGACAGGACGCTTCTGAATGGATAGTTGATGAATTTGAGTTAACAATCTTCAAGTCTTAACATATTCTGTCATGATAATCTATAAATTCTCAGCATGGCCTTTGTTGCATGTTCCCGGGTTTATATACATTTCGGGAGGAAGCTTGTGTAGTCCCTACCAGCTGTTTGTTGTAGTTCTTAAAAAGCGTTTTCTGTAAAAGAAAAAATCTCCCCTTGCTTTGAACTTTGAGCGTTGTAACTTTGCAGATGTTGTTTATGCTCAAAAAAGTCAAACCATAATCAACCACCCCTTTAATCACCCCTAGTAACCCCCCAAAAAGTGAATGCAATCCCTGGGAACCAAGAATGGTTCTTCTATCTGTGAAACCCCCGCTTTGAAAGCTTTGTTTTGAAGAGTGTTGTCTGAGACAGTGGGTCTTTCTGAGCTACTCTACATGCGCTCTCTCTTTCTCTTGCAGAAGCTGCTGTCAGATGTGGAAGTGCAGATCGGGGTGGAGGACGGCCAAGCTCACCGGTTCTGGGTGAACGTGACAACCTTTTGCCCCGACGGATCCTCTGTTTCTGGAAACACTAAATGTTCCAGCGTTCAGCCTAAACAAACAGTACGAAAGCCTTTTATGTAGATACATCTGTTTTCAGCACAGGGAACAGAGATGCTGCGTTTGATATCAAAATTGCTCGAATTCAGAAAATAGTTCAGCCAAAAATATTATTTACTCACTCTCGTGTTGCACAAAACCATTTGATTTTTTTTCTAATTTAAAAAGATACACACTAAAGTGTTTTTTTTTTTTAAATAAATTTATGCTTTTATACATGCATTCAAATTGACACTAAAGACATTTTTATAAGACTCTATTTCAAATAAATGCTGTTCTTTTGAACTTTCTATTCATCAAAGAATCCTGACAAATTAAATGCATCAGTTTCCACAAAAATATGAGCAGCAGAACTCTTTCCAACATGTTTCAAATCCTCATATGAGAATGATTAGTGAAGGATCATGTGACACTGAAGACATTACACTGCACTATATATTCACATAGAAAACAGAGAGTGTAGTAATATTTCACAACATTACTGTTTATATTCATGGTGTTTCTTTTAGAAGCACACTCATTGGCTTAAAAAGTTTCAGAATGAGATATTTTATCAACAGAACTCGTTGTCTGCTGCGTGCGTCAGTAATTTTGTCTCTTCTCAAGGTCTTCTTCAAGGTCACGGTTGGGATGAGCTCCTGCCCGGCGGCGGGTGAAGATCAGGAGGTTCTGATGTCCGTGAGGCCTGTCGGATTCAACGAGTCCGTTACCGTACGGATCCGTCAGGTCTGTGGGTGTGGCTGCACTGAGAGGGGTCGTTGTCATGACGACCCGAATCCTTCGCCCTGTCCCGCAGAGACAGGGGGCAACTCGACGGACGGTTGTAGAGAGGACCGAACCGAACCTGTCTGCAGCGGAAGAGGAACTTGTAAATGTGGAAGGTGTATGTGCGATTCTAGCAGATTCGGAAACATCTACGGAATGTTCTGTGAGATGGACGACTTCTCGTGTCCGTACGAGAGCGGCCTGGTGTGTGGAGGTGAGCTTGAGATATAAAATAAAAAATATAGAAATCAAATTTGTAATTAGGAAATTTCTCTCTTAACTAGGGGTGATCAGAATCGTATTTATTATTTTGTATTATGTTATATTATATTGACTTGCGCACACACACACACACACATATATATATATACATATATATTTTTTTTTTTTTTGAAAAAATTGTAAAAATTATACAATTATAAAAATTATACTTATATAATATACTCGCCGCCAGTCACCTCCAAAAATGTTATATAATGTTTAGAATTAAATATCTATACATCTTTCTATCTATATCTATACCTTACAAATGAAAGGTACTCATTATCTACTTTTATTTATTATTTAAAAAATTATATTGTTTTAAATAACTATTTATATATATATACTCACCTAAAGGATTATTAGGAACACCATACTAATACTGTGTTTGACCCCTTTCGCCTTCAGAACTGCCTTAATTCTACGTGGCATTGATTCAACAAGGTGCTGAAAGCATTCTTTAGAAATGTTGCCCCATATTGATAGGATAGCATCTTGCAGTTGATGGAGATTTGTGGGATGCACATCCAGGGCACGAAGCTCCCGTTCCACCACATCCCAAAGATGCTCTATTGGGTTGAGATCTGGTGACTGTGGGGGCCATTTTAGTACAGTGAACTCATTGTCATGTTCAAGAAACCAATTTGAAATGATTGGAGCTTTGTGACATGGTGCATTATCCTGCTGGAAGTAGCCATCAGAGGATGGGTACATGGTGGTCATAAAGGGATGGACATGGTCAGAAACAATTCTCAGGTAGGCCGTGGCATTTAAACGATGCCCAATTGGCACTAAGGGGCCTAAAGTGTGCCAAGAAAACATCCCCCACACCATTACACCACCACCACCAGCCTGCACAGTGGTAACAAGGAATGATGGATCCATGTTCTCATTCTGTTTACGCCAAATTCTGACTCTACCATCTGAATGTCTCAACAGAAATCGAGACTCATCAGACCAGGCAACATTTTTCCAGTCTTCAACTGTCCAATTTTGGTGAGCTTGTGCAAATTGTAGCCTCTTTTTCCTATTTGTAGTGGAGATGGGTGGTACCCGTGGGGTCTTCTGCTGTTGTAGCCCATCCGCCTCAAGGTTGTGCATGTTGTGGCTTCACAAATGCTTTGCTGCATACCTCGGTTGTAACGAGTGGTTATTTCAGTCAAAGTTGCTCTTCTATCAGCTTGAATCAGTCGGCCCATTCTCCTCTGACCTCTAGCATCAACAAGGCATTTTCGCCACAGGACTGCCGCATACTGGATGTTTTTCTCTTTTCACACCATTCTTTGTAAACCCTAGAAATGGTTGTGTGTGAAAATCCCAGTAACTGAGCAGATTGTGAAATACTCAGACCGGCCCGTCTGGCACCAACAACCATGCCATGCTCAAAATTGCTTAAATCCCCTTTCTTTCCCATTCTGACATTCAGTTTGGAGTTCAGGAGATTGTCTTGACCAGGACCTCATCCCTAAATGCATTGAAGCAACTGCCATGTGATTGGCTGATTAGATAATTACATTAATGAGAAATTGAACAGGTGTTCCTAATAATCCTTTAGGTTTGTGTATATACATGTGTGTGTGTGCAGCGTGTGTGCGTGTGCGTGTGTGCGTGCGTGTGTATGTGCGTGCGTGCGTGTGTGTGTGTGTGTGTGTGTGTGTGTGTATATAAATTGTAAAAAGATAAAAATAACATTTAACTGCTGTGTGTGTGTAATTAAAAAAAAAAAAAAATATATATATATATATATATATATATATATATATATATATATATATATATATATATATATATATATATATATATGATGGATTGGATTAAAAATATATATAAATATTAATAATTGTTATACATCTTTGGGGTAAAAATACATTTTAAATCTAATTTAAATGTTTTACAATTTTATATAAAATATTGTAAATTATAATTTTGAGATTATAATTTTTAAATAATCAGTTGGTAATGCCTAATTTACATATAATGTTGTGAAATTAAAAATTTACAAATGAAATAATATTATAAAAATGTATATCAGTTTAAATAACAGAAATCTCTGTTGAATGGACACATTTCTAATGGTATTTCTAATTATGCAAATCTATGTTTTAATTGTTGTTCTTCTCTACTCAGGGCACGGGCGGTGTGTTTCAGGTGAGTGTGTCTGTCTTCCTGGCTGGACGGGTGAGATCTGCGGCTGTCCCGTCTCCACAGAGACCTGCGTCTCAAACGATGGGTTGATTTGCAGCGGCCAGGGAAAGTGTGTGTGTGGCAAGTGTGTATGTGACGACTCGCGGCGATCTGGAGCGTTCTGTGAGACGTGTCCCATGTGCTACAGCTCCTGTCAGTCTCACTGGTAACCACTGCTTCTCTTTTTTTAAAGACCGCTGTCACTGATTGGTTAGAACACCTGTCAATCACATAATTAAACACTCACTAAAGAGCTATGGTAGTATTTACCCTTTCTAAAGCGGCGGTCCGGTCTAGTCTTTGCATTCTATTCACTTTTATTCATGCGCATATAAACGCAGGAATGTAAGCAAATGTGTAGAAGTTTTGTCTTCCGCTGAATGCAAAAGTTGAACTCAGACCTGTGAATTTTAAAGCAAAAAGATGTTTGACCAATAAGGGATGTAAACGTCACAGATTGAACTCTTAGCTCAATACAAACGCGGCATCCGAAATCGCATACTGTCTGAATTTGAATTTTAAAAAGTATGTTCTATATAGTATGTTTGTGTGTAGTAGTAATGAAATCCAGACGCACTACTTCCACCATATTGTCATTATCATGTGACCTAACAGTATCAGTGGTGTCGCTTCACCTCCATTCATAAATCCTCTCCCATGGCCTCATGGGATAGTAAAATGTCCATTGTATGCACACTTCAGAATCTCGCGGGAAGTAGTTTCGAATTAGTTTTTCAAATACTATATACTCTTTCGGCCTACTGTTTTTCACAGTCTATATTGTAGGGAAGTATTCGATTTCGGACGCAGCAAAACTCTAAATCATGCTGAACTTTAAGTATGCAAAATTATATCAGAACTGAAATTGCACATGAAATTTGTGTAGCATTTTTGTTGACTTTATTGTTGAATTCTGTATTCTGTTGTTTCACATACAACTCTTCAAAATAGTATACAGTATATGTAGTATGCAGTACACTCTTCCATTCCCGACATAGAGTTGATCATGCTGAACTTTAAAGGAACACTCCACCGTTTTTAGAAATAGGGAAATTCAACTTTTTTCCTATATTTATATATGTGGGCAATTTTTGTCAAATTTTTGTCTCTTAACTGTGCATACTTAAAGAATAAGTCCACCTCAAAATGAAAATTTCCTGATAATTTACTCACCCCAATGCCATCCAAGATGTCTATGTCTTTCTTTCTTCAGTGGAAAAGAAACTACGTTTTTAAGGAAAACATTTCAGGATTTTTCTCCACACAAAGGACTTCATTTGCAACCAATATGTTGAACGTCCACATCAGAGCAGTCTCAAAGGGCTTTATGTGTCTGAGGAATAGGGTCTTATCTAGCCAAACAATCGGCCATTTACTTTAAAAAAAAAAGTAATTTTATATACTTTTTAACCACAATTGATCCTCTTGTGCTGGTCTGCAGCGAGTCAGGCATTACGTTACGCACATTGAAAAGGTCAAGCCGAACGTGGGAGGAAGTACCGGCCCATTGTTTACAAAGCGAACGTTCGAAGACCAATACAAACACTTTTAACAAAACAGGTAAAACAATGATAAATTAAATAATAAATATCTCATTCAACATACAATAAAATTTGAACGATCTTCCTTCTCAACAGTTTTAAACAATTGGGCTTTCGGCGTGACCTTTTCGACATGCATTACGTAATGCTTGGCTCGTGGCAAACCAGCACAAGATGATCAATTGTGGTTAAAAAGCACATAAAATTACTTTTTTTTTTTTGAAAATGGCCAATCATTTGGCTAGATAAGACCCTATTCCTCAGCTGGGATCGCGCAGTACCATTTGAAGCCCTTTGAAACTGCACTGATGTGGACGTTCAACAGGTTGCAATTGAAGTCCATTGTGTGCTACACAAACTCATCACATTGCATGTGTAATTTCAGTTATGAGATCGTTTTAGCATACTTAAAAGTTTGAAGTATTCAACAATGAAGTAGTATGCTGCTCGAGCTCCTCACATTGCATGTGAAATCATCTTAGCATACTCAAAGTTTAGCATGATTTAACGAAACGTACTTGTCATCAGGACAGTTTTTCTCGTTCACAGCCAATAGTAAAAATCAAAGTCTTGTGGTTTTATAAGCACATGCAGCCATGTCATGATGAATCTGTTGCTCTCTCTCTCTCAGGAGCTGTGTGAACTGTCACCTGTCTAATGGACTTGGATCAGACGGTTTCCAGCTTTGTAATCACAGCTGCACTCCATCGGTGGACTATCTGGACGACATCACAGGTAGATACGGACAAGTGAAACATTACACATCACTCTGTAGTCGTAGCTCAGCCCCAGAGAGAAAAACTGAAGAGTTTTGACATGAACTTTAAGGTGCCCGTGTTATAAATGGCCTGTTGTGTGTCTGAATGAACGGTGTTGTTATTCAGAGCTGGTCCGGGGGAAATACTGCCTGTATCCCAGCAGTGATAAGTGTCAGTACCGCTTTCTCATGGACTTGGCATCAGATCGACCTCAGCTGCACATTAGTCGACATCCTGGTGAGGAAATGAATTCTTCTCTTCATCTTCTCTTCCTCCTCCACCTCCTCCACCTTTTCCACTTCTGTTCGACAGTCCTGAAAATTGAGAAATTATATTTTGCTTACAGAATATGAAACCTATTTTAGGATCATTTGTGACATGTTTTCAGCAACATTTCCCCCACACATTCTCATTACTGAAACGTGTCCAGATGTTTTCGTTTTCAGAGGATTTTGAACTTCTCATTGCTGGTTCTCATTTGATTCTTATACACACACACACACTCACACTCACAGAGACACACACATACACACACACTCACACACATACACACACACACACACACACTCACACAGACACACACACTCACTCACTCACACAGACACACACACAGACACTCACACTCACACACACTCATAGAGACACACACACAGACACACTCACATAGAGACACATACACACACACATGTTGGGTTTTCATGTTTTATGGGGACTCTCCATAGGCGTAATGCATTTTATACTGTACAAACCGTATTTTCTATCCCCCTACACAGCCCCTGCCACTAAACCTACCCATCACACACACACACACACACACACACACACACACACACACTGCTCCTGCCACTAAACCTACCCATCACAGGAGACATGCTGCATTTTTACTTTCTCAAAAAACATCACATAGTGTGATTTATGACCTGTTTTCCTCATGGGGACCAAAAAATGTCCCCACAAGGACAAGGATTTTGGATATTGCCATCTTTGTGGGGACATTTTGTCCCCATACCGTAGGGATTACCAGTCCACACACACACACACACACAGACACACTCACTCACACACATACACACACACACACACACACATTTTTAGATAAAATAATTTTGTGGAGGTGAGTATAATTTTTACATTTTTATACATTTAATTTAACAGACTAATGCCATTTTTAATATTAAATTTGGTCATAATCTTCAATATAGATTTTTTTTTTTAAGTTTGATGTATTAAGTATTGGGTCCAGATATTTTTGTTTTAATTCGCATTACTGTATAATGTTTTTTTAATTAGCATAAATTAAATGGAAATTACTGTAATGGGAATGGGATTTTTACAATGGAAATTGTAATTGTAATTATATGTAAGTTATGTATTTTATTTTTTATTTTATTCAATCTCCTCTGTGCTGTTTTATTCCCCAAAATGACATTTAATTGCTCATATGTTTCTCAGAGCTCAGATCATTTGAGTTCATATCGAGATCTCTTTTGGTGAAAGACTTTGGGATGTTGGCAAATTGGAGAACTGCTTGGGATCTCTCCTGAAACTCTAGATGAGACGAGTGTGAGATTACTGGGCTCTTTCTTTCAGGAGAAACACTTGAGCAAAAGTCTCATTCTGATCTCATTGCTATCTTGGGAAAATTACTGAAACGTTAAAAATGCACTTCCTTTCATGCATTTAAAATCCCTAATTACTTTCAAAATAAATGCCATTGTTAAACTGTATCAGGCGGATAAAGAGATTCAGGGAAAGGGTTTGTTTAGGACAAAAGAATCCAATAATTCATTCATAACCTAAACATCAGCCAGATGTGCAGTTACAACATCAACAACAGCTGGAAAAGAAGCTCCCTCAGGCCTCCCGCTGATCACCACACCAGCTTTACACTGCCTGAGCATGCAGCCAATATATAGATCCCGTCTTCCGCTTCTCCGTGCGATCGCAGTTGGGAAATCCAGTAAGTTTGGCTCTGATCCAGTACGGCCCAAACACAAAGAAGATAAAGTAGCATATTGGCTTTCTAGTAGGTTTCCATGGAGATCTGGAAGCAGCGCTGAATGCAGGTCTACACACACACACACACACACACACGCACAATGGCTCATGCTGTTTCCAAGAAACAGTGAGGGGGCGTGGGGTGTGTCCCAAACGCCATTCGAGTGAGTGACTTTATAAGAGAGAATGTGCACTGTCAGGAGACCAAAACAACCCGCTGGAGCGAAAAAACACAATTCAGATCTCTTTAATATCTCTATTGTTTTGCTCTGTCAAAGTGGCTGAAAAACTAAAAAAAAGAATTTCATACTTAAAAATTACTAATATTTTTAATTATACTCGAATTTAAAAAGCGTCATTTCAGTTGGGGGGGGGGCTTTTGGCTTGTCTCCTGAGGCCACAAGAGGGCGCAATGAGCATGACGGTACAAAAAAAATGCATTAAACTAACGTTTATAAATCAAATATAATTTCGTAAAAACTGCATAAACAATTATAAACAAAACAGCATCATGTATTTATGCACAGTTTAATACACAGAGTACTATTTGCATTTAAAAACATGATGCAGTGGGGACTCTTTTCCCACCAGTGCTTTAAAAAAAAATTGCCAGCCACCACCAGCGTTTTTGATTATTTTCACAAAACTGTTATGGCCCCCATAATATTTTGTTATATGATTATCTGAACATGCAATATATGCTTTTAATAAAAAAAACTGTTTTATTCTAGCTTCATACATTATTTTTAATCAAAGTTTCATTAAAGAAATCAACATTTTGAGCAAAAAGAATATTTTCTTTGAGCTGAGAAAATCGTGTTATTCTACATATGCTATTGCTTGTTTCTGCCTCTTCTTCGTCTGTGTTTTAATCAGGCGATTCAGAACTTTCAGAAGGTTCAACAGCGCCTCCTACTTTACAACACAGAAAGCCGGAAATAGCAGGTTTTTAAACAGGCTCTTGTGCGAGACTTGAGTGCAACGGTCAAAGATGTCCATCTAGAGCATGTTTAAAGGAAGTGGCATTTTTCAGACATGGGATAGTCTTGCACACTCAAAGCACAGTACACTTAGTGAATAAAAGTTTGAAAACCTTTATAGCCCTACTGTATATCAAGTGACGATTCTTACAAGAAACATCTAAAATCATTTTGATGCTTCTAATAATCCAGAAAACTCTTTGAGGAGCAACCTCTGAGCAATATCATTTCCTGCGGGATCTGTGATCTGCAGAATCTGTAGGCATGTGAAGACTGTAGGCATGTCTGTTGTTTATAGTTCCGTCTCTCTCGTCTAACAGTGTGTGCTTGGAGTCGGCGGTACTTTAAGACCTTCCTCAGCGCCTTCCTACTGACCGTCACGCTGGGAGTCGGCATGCTGGCCGCGGTCCGACAGCTTCTGAGAGCCAGAGACCGCTGGTGGCAGTCAAACCCTGAGCAACCCTTTGATGACAGCCATAAGGTGTGTGTGTGTGTGTGTGTGTGTGTGGGCATGTTTTTCTATCCTGATGGGGACTTAAACCTGACTGCACACAGACTCATGGGGACTCATGTCACCGTGGGGACCTAAATGGAGGTCCCCATGAGGAAACAAGCTTATAAATCACACAAAATGAGTTTTTTTGAAAATGTAAAAATGCAGCATGTCTCCTGTGATGGGTAAGTTTAGGGGCAGGGGCAGTGTGTGTGTGTGTGTGTGTGTGTGTGTGTGTGTGTGTGTGTGTGTGTGTGATGGGTAGGTTTAGTGGAAGGGGCAGTGTAGGGGGATAGAAAATACGGTTTGTGCAGTATAAAATGCATTACGCCTATGGAGAGTCCCCACAAAGATACTAAACCAGACGTGTGTGTGTGTCTGTGTGGGCATGTTTTTGTGAAATATCAGGACACAAATGTGTATAATGACATGGGTATGACATAGGTATTACAAAAAGAGGGTGAAATATGAGGACCCCATGTCCTCACTTTTCAAAATGCTTATAAATCACACAGGATGAGTTTTTCACAGAAAGTAAACTGTGCAGTGTCCTGTGATGGGTAGGTTTAGGGGCAGTGTGTGTGTGTGTGTGTGTGTGTGTGTGTGTGTGTGTGTGTGTGTGTGTGTGTGTGTGTGTGTGTGTGTGTGTGATGGGTAGGTTTAGTGTGTGTGTGTGTGTGTGTGTGTGTGTGTGTGTGTGTGTGTGTGTGTGTGTGTGTGTGTGTGTGTGTGTGTGTGTGTGTGTGTGTGATGGGTAGGTTTAGGGGCAGGGGCAGTGTGTGTGTGTATGTGTGTGTGTGATGGCTAGGTTTAGGGGCAGGGGCAGTGTGTGTGTGTGTGTGTGTGATGGCTAGGTTTAGGGGCAGGGGCAGTGTGTGTGTGTGTGTGATGGCTAGGTTTAGGGGCAGGGGCAGTGTAGGGGGATAGAAAATACGGTTTGTACAGTATAAAATGCATTATGCCTATGGAATGTCCCCACATTTCACAAAAACAAACATGTGTGAGTGTGTGTGAGTGTGAGTGAGTGAGTGTGTGTGAGTGAGTGTGAGTGAGTGTGAGAGAGTGTGTGAGAGTGTGTGAGAGTGTGTGAGAGTGTGTGAGAGTGTGTGAGAGTGTGTGATGGTTAGGTTTAGGGGCAGGGGCAGTGTGTGTGTGTGTGTGTGTGCGCCTTTTTTTTTGTGTAAACATTATTAATGTCTTTAGTGTAACTTTTGATCAATTTAATGCATCCTTTCTGAATAAAAGTATTAATTGATGTCCTAATGCAGGATTCATCATTCATCCCCACGACCAATGAGAAGACGATAACATACAGGCGGGACCGTCTGCCGAACCACCCGGTGGAGATGCACTCGCACATGCCCAAGATGCCCCTGAGCGACGTCTGGCAGTGACGAGGGTCAAAGGTCGCTCTAATAATGAAGCACTACCTGAAGGAAAACGCAATCTTTCTCTTTAAGCACTTACTTCACAAGAGCAATATCCCGTGTGGGTTTTCCGAGGGTGTTTTTTTTCCACGTTCAGGTGTTTCCTTTTCATTCCGTTTCTAATTTATTATATTGAATGGCATTATTTCTCTCGTCCTGAAGCCACACAGGATGAAGATGTAAAGAAAAAGAGATGGTACGTAAAAACGCTTTAGACGCGTTCACCTCAATAGACTCGGCCAGTTACCTGTGGAGTTCTCCGGTCTGTTTAAGATCGCCTCTTTGTTTGTTTGTGTCTGTAAATGGATGCGAGAGTGTGTGTGTGTGTGTGTGTGTGTGTGTGTGTGTGTGTGTGTGTGTGTGTGTGTGTGTGTGTGTGTGTGTGTGTGTGTGTGATATTTTTACTTGTTTTACTCTAGTTGTCAGTACACTACAGACTCTGGCTGTGTTCAGAATTAGCATGCTATCATACTGCTACTGTTTCTGCAGTATTCATGCAGAAAATACACAGAAGACTTGATGCATTTGAGATTACACTCTCCCACAATGCAATGGGCTCGACATTTCCAGTATGATAGACGATTATTGGACTTAAACTAAATTAAATGCAACGTTATTTATTTATTGAATTGCATGCAAACTGCATGCAAAGACGTGAGATCATGTGACCCCAATGTAGCATACTTTTTGTATGTTTGTTTTTTTGCGTACAGCATACAATTTTTTCACAGTATGCTTTAAGCAGTATGCCAGTATTCAATGCTAAACAGAGTAACTGCATCTGAAATCTCATACTATATAGTAGGCGAAAAACATGAGTACAGACCTGTCTAAATACCCACACTTGTGTGCATGTGACAGGAAGTGAGTGTGCAAGACTATCCCATGTCTGAAAAATGCCAAATCACAGAACACTTAACGCACAGTATCTCTAATCTACCGCTTCAGAGCGTATATCCCTTCATTCATCACGTTAAGATACTTGCGTGCCTCGATTTTGCCTAAAGTCTAGTAAAACTTTCCAGTTTAAGTTCAATGAATTAGATGTTTGTAAAACGTAAAGTGTTGCACATTTTATTGGTGCAGAGATCATGGACCCTATCATACACCCGGTGCAATACAACCCAAGGCGCGACAAGTGTTTTCTGCTAGTTTCAGCCCGACGCAGTTCCCATTTTCACGTCCAGCTCCACGTTGTTTAAATAGCGAACGCACTGGCTCATCTGTTCACCCATGGGTGTGCTGGTCTGAACACCAGGTGTGTTCAGGAGCATTGTTGGCGTGTTGCTATTGTGAGGAACTGAAAACGACTGACCATTGACCAACACAAACCTGCTCTAAAGTCAAAAGTGCAGTATTTTTTGTGTTATTTAAAGGGTGTGTTAGTAATATGAGCCTATAGGTGGTGCACAAAATGTGTACACTCTGGTTATTACACACACAGGGACGCGCAGCAGCACACACACATTTTGAAATAATAAAAATAAAAGGATTCCTCTCTGGATAAGTGTTCAGTCTTTCCGCTCGCAAATTCCGCAATGTAAATAGTCAATCCGCCATGATGTGAGCGCAACTGGCTTTTAAAGGGAATGGGAGATGAGACTCTGATTGTTTTTTTCATCCAAAACACACCCATGACTCATTAAGAGACGAGGTACAACCCTTTTGGACCATGTGCCTGGTGTGCCGACCGTTTTTTCCCCGTTGTTAAACTAGCAAAAGTGGATTCAGACACGGCCTAAGTGCACCTGCGCCATGTGATTCAGACCATACGCTCAGATCGTTAAAATAGGGCCTTTTATGTAGTTTGTACCAAAATCACAGCGTCCCATTGAGTAAACAAAAATCTTACAACACTTGCGGTCTTCACACCCACTTGAACACTTTGGCCAAACTCTGGAAATAAGTTGTGTGAGTATTAGTACTGTCAAAATGTGTGCGTTAATGCATGCAATTACATTTAGTTCAATTTAATGCAATTAACGCAGGATATGTTTTTTTCTGTCATCCTTGGGCTAGCGTTACATTAAATGATCACTCTCCTATTCATTCAAATGCTTTTAAACCATTCAAGCGCGACAAGACAAAAGCATCTTCCAAAAACATCGAGTTCTGTTTCGTGCTTGACACACAACACACAGAATTATGCCAAAATGCCGTTTTGTGGAGTATTCTCATAAGAGCAGAGTCTTAAATGAGTTAAATAACGTGTTAAATGAACTTCAAGAGTTGAGATACGTCGGCAGAACTTAGAGACAGCAGCGATGATGTCTGTCATTAATGTTAATCACAGAACAAACGTAACATAATCCGTATTAAAGCTACAATTTTCTATCTATATTTAATGTATTATTTATGCAGTGCAGACTGTTTGATAACTTTATTCAATTTCTGTATATTTCCTAGCTATTACACAGAAGGCCACAGGTGAATATGACATTTAGGTTATTATTATACGGGTAACACTTTACAATAAGGGTGCACTAATATGCATTAATTAATGCTTAACTAATGCACAGATAATCATGAGTTAATGTGTTACTAATGGTGAACTAACCCATTTATTAAATTACTGCATCAGCAACTAATGAAGATTTGACATAATTAATAGATTAAGTAATCATTAAATTGTTATTAGTTAAATGTGTCATAATGTAGTAATTCTTTAATAACATATTTTATGAACTATTAATGTAAATTAATGTGTTAATTACCACAACGGTCAAAGCCATGCATTTCATTTTCCAGTTGTGTGCTTTAATTAATCATTAGCTTATGATTTACTAATGTGTCATTATGTTATGACTTTACTTGTTGGGGCACATGACTATTAACTAATTCAAAATTAATTCTAAAGCCATAACCACAATTACATATTACTTAATCAATTAGTTAATAGTCATGTGCCCCAACAAGTAAAGTCATAATGTAATGACACGTTAGTAAATCATCAGCTAATGATTAATTAAAGCAGAAAACTGGAAGTTGAAATGCATGGCTTTGACCCGTTGTGGTAATTAACACATTAATTTACATTAATAGTTCATAAAATATGTTATTAAAGAATTACTACATTATGACACATTTAACTAATAACAATTTAATGATTACTTAATCTATTAATTATGTCAAATCTTCATTAGTTGCTGATGCAGTAATTTAATAAATGGGTTAGTTCACCATTAGTAACACATTAACTCATGATTATCTGTGCATTAGTTAAGCATGAATTAATGCATATTAGCGCACCTGTATTGTAAAGTGTTACCATTATAAGTTACTGTGAAATTTGTTTTACGTTCACTTAAATTAAAAAGGTTTTGTTTGTTTAAAACCTAATAAATGTTGATATTGACAGCTTTCAATTATACTGTAATGTGGAATGTCTATCATTAATGTTTTAAAAAATCATTTTCATAGAGACATCAGTATCAGTGATTCTGGCCTTCACTCATAAAAATATGCCATTACAACAAATATTTAAAATATACTGTCTTTAAGTTGTTTCTACATTCATTTGGAGAGTAACTGTGAAATTATTACAATATATTACAATATTAAAAACTGATGTGCTTAATCGCGATTAATCATGATTAATTACAGGGAAAAAATGTAATTCAGGTTTTTTTAATCGATTGACAGCACAAGTATACAAGTGGTCAAGTGCAAAAACCACAAGTGTGGGTATTATTGATAGATTCTGAAGTGTGGATACAACGAAGCACTTTACTATCCCATGAGGCCACTGACTCTGGTAGGTCACGTGATATGACAGCATGGCGAATATAGTATGTCCGGATTATATTCATACCACACACATACTAGATAGAAGGTACTTTTAGCTGCCATGAAGTAATAACTTGTTCAAAATAAGAACCTGTTCAAGAGAGAATGTGATTTCTGACGCAGCCAGTGGTTGGGAAAGCCCCGTCCTGTTGAACGGGATTAGTCTGCCACCTAGTGTTCAGCATACGAATAACCATTCCTAACAATTTTGTGAGTAGCAGTTTTCAGTTTTTTTTTGTAGATTGTGAACATGGCATTCAGGTTTATTGTACGTGTTAATATTTAAGCAGAGATCTCAGAACAGTAAATTCTTTTAATGGACTATTTCCAGCTCATATTTTGCTGCAAATTTCCCTGGTACGACTGGAGTTTTAGGAAGTCTCTTCCTACACTAGCTTACTGTATTGAGTTAATTATTTACCTGCTGGTCGGTATTTATATGTGTTGTCGTGTACTACTGAGGCTCCGTTTTGTCCTGATTGAACGCTCGACCAACGGACCATAATGCATCGCGGTCACCATAGCATTCCTGTGGCTCTAATAAAAATCAGTTTTAACACAGTGTTTACATTGGGAGAACATTTAGCAAGTATTTATTTGTAGTTGTTAGTACTTCTTTTGTTAGAAATAAATGCTTTGTTGGATTTTTGTTTTTGTTTTTGTGTGTGTGTAAACAGATCCTGGTACAGCAATACAGTGTGTTAGCTAGTAAAACTGCACATTTTTGATTGTGTTAGTACTTGGGTAAATCAAACACAGTCCTCACACCAGCCCTTCTGGTTATGTTTTGTAGTCGGTTTCATAATAAAACAAAAGATTATCAATAAACATCAGTTCAACGGTTAAATTGTGTAAGAGTGAATTTATGATATTTTGATTAAGTAGGGTAGCGCGGGGATAACGCGCATGGTTTAACACTTTCCACACATGCCAGGATGATGAAACTTTGTGTATACTAGTTGCCATATCAATACTATATAGAGAAAAAATAGCGCCAAAATTAACAAAAACCTTTCGAAGATATTCAATTTCTTTCTTAAGTTTATTTTTCATCTCTATTTTTTTTGTTGTTGTTTGTTTGTTTGTTTTTTGTTTATTTAACATAAGACAAATCTGATATTATTGTGATCTTCTATCTGTTATTTAACAGTTGAGATGGTTCTTTAATGCTGATCTAACAGCAGAAGACACGAGCTGTGGTTTAAACCCCAGTTGTGCAGGTGTGTGTGTGTGTGTGTGTGTGTGTGTGTGTGTGTGTGTGTGTGTGTGTGTGTAACACTGCCTTACAATGAGCCCCTATTAGAACTACACTATTATATTCTTTACTGTTATTAATTCTTTTGAGAAACCATGAGAAAAGAGTAAATAATGACTGTCAATGTTCAGAAATTATCCATTATTATTATTATGTTTTTAACTTTGCTGTAATAGCTGTATTTAGTGATGTGTTTGTTGTCAAAATCAAAAATGTGTGTATTTTTATGGATTAAAAAAGCCTTTATTTTATTTCAAAAAGTAAATAATTGTATTTTATTGACAAAATATTTTAGTTGGTTTTGGGTATTTTTTTGATTATATCAGATAACATTTTAAGCTGCCATATGGTGATGTTAGAATGTGCCCCACCTGCGGGGCATGTTGTCACAGTTCACTTCCATTCTTTGGGGGTAAATCAAGAAAAAAGTATGCAAAAAAAACAAAACCACATAATTGTACTAGACATGTGTGCAATTAATGTGGGAAAAAATAAACACTCTGAACCCCAAGTGGATTTACACAAACTGAGACAGTCAAAAAGTGTTAGGTTGTGCCGCGCTCTCTCTTATACGCTTATAAAGACAGGATCATTATAATAGTAAATCAAAATATTTTAAAGCTGCAGTCTGTAAGTTTTGCCTCTTTGTTGCCATCTCTGTTTGAAACCCGCAAATATTTGCGGATTTATTATCTTTACGTGGGTTGTGCATCGGCATGGATGAATCTAATGTTCTGAGTGTGTGTGACTGTCATTCATTCACCGCACCGGTGTGGATACTGTACTTCAGAATCACACATTCTACATCTACATCCAAAATAAGATTTTTCCCTGCAAAATGTCATCTGAACAAGTAACATGTCTGCTACTTTTGGGAATAAAACATTAGCCTACAATAAATCGCGCTAACAACAGTGATTAAAGGTGCACTGTGTAACATTTTTTCAGTAAAATATCCAAAAACCACAAGGCCAGTGTTATATATTTTGTTCAGTTGCGTACTTACAATATCACAAATATTTCCAACTATTTGTAAATTGTGAGAAAATTGCTATTTTAAAGCTGTGTAATTTTTTAGTTTATTCTTAGCTAAAAACACTTAGTTCTTTCAAAAATATATGTGCTCATTAATGTTTATTTACTTCTTTCAAGTACTAAAGTATTCTCGTAAGTGTATAATATGCCATTGAAAATACATACGGGTGAGGGGTTCGAATGCGCGTCGCCATGTTGCCTCTCCATCTTGAAAGTACAGTAGCCAAAGAGGGACATACCCGTAAATTCAAGCTTCGCCTTTGGTGTTTTAACACTCGATGGCACCGTGTCGAATGTGAAGAGGGGGATTGCTTGAGACTGATATAGCCTACAATGTAAACTTTGCCTTACGCTAGTGATGTTGTACAATATACAGGATAACGATAGCACCGATAAAAGTTACTTTACTAAGATTAGCTTGCATTCGTCTGGGAACCTGATCGCTGATGTTAGCAGTGAAATGGTAAAAAATAACGAAAAGGTAAAACTATTATTCATTTTACATAGATGTCATAACCTACATGTTAACTGACAAATTAAATAACTGCAAATTATAATAGTTTTCTTAAGTAACCTCATCACTTGATCGAACTGGAAGCCATATTAATCTTGGACTAAATCAGCCACCGTAGGACTTGAAACGAAATCGGAATTGAGAGGAACAGAAACTAATATTCACTGGATGGTCATATACCTTTTCACCGCTAGATGGGGGAAAATATCACACAGTGTAGCTTTAACCAAGGAACTGGGATGTGTGAGGGAGTCGCCTGTCAATTGGGTCATATCTGCATTACCCTCAGTTTCCGGGTCTATTTTTCAGAAGTGTACAAGTGTCACAGCAGCCGCCGAGCCAACGCACAGAGTAACGGCATTACATCTTTTTCAACACACTCAGCTGTATCTATCTGCGCTCCCTCATACTCATGACCGGAAGAGCTGAAATGGCATGTGTTGAGTTCATCTTATTAACAATCGCTCCAGCGGCCTTGCTCAGCTCCCTCAACACTCGCCCCTGCTCTACTTCACACTACAGTAATGTTAATAATCTGCAGCATACGCACTTGCGATGGCCTAATAGCCAGACTCTTTAGATGTGATGTAATGACGCAAAGACGCTCGAATGTCCTGCGGAAATCCACCAGCTCAAATTATAATAAGTTTATAGTTATGAATCAGGATATGGTAAGGAGATACGTTCACTGAACTCGCTGGTTATGTACTTGCTCAAAAATGTATTTTGGGTGGGTTATTTTTATCCCCAAAAAAAACAAACGTTATGGACTGCAGCTTTAAATGTATTTAATTTAATTGGCATGTAATTGTAACCTAAAGGCTAAAGGTTGCTGTTTTCCTGTTGTAGTGGGATAAAATAAATCTGCGGGAAAAGATGAATAATGTCTCTTAATATTGTTCCTATCCTAACTTTTTAATATTTGTGTTCTGGTCAAAAGGTGAGCGTGAGGATTCGTGTTTGAGCTGCAGTTCCTTTAGTGGCCACCGGATGGCGCCAAACACTCATAAGAGCGAGTGAGACGGAAACGCGATTTAGAAGTAAACCTTTGATGTTTGACATTACATGCGTGATATCATATATGTTACACAGTTTGTGCCATCCTCTTTTTAAGTCATTTTAAATTATGATCATTCAAAAATAAATACACAGGGCGTCATTAGAAATTAAAAAGCTAATTATATATATATATATAGCCTAGGCCTATATGTAGTATGTGTGTGTTTATTTAGTTTGTCATTTTATTATCCTAAAAACACAGCGCACCCCAGTCACATTATGACAGGACGTTATTGTAGCTAATTTACGTGTTCTAAATTATTTCTGTTTATTTTGCATTAGCTATTATATTTGCAGATTTTTATACAGTATGTGACGTCATATTTAGTTAATACATTCCTAATAACGTTAGCCTTAATATGTGCGCGTGCATGTCAAAACGCTTTGAATACACACGACGACGGGTTTTCTGTTTTTGTGATTAGCTGGATTAGTGTATTATTGTCAACCATACTTCCTCAGAAACAGTCCATGCAAGTCAAATGTGACTTTATTACCTTAAAGTAAACGGTCAGGAAATACAAACACATGCTCAATTAAATAATCATACAACAAAAGAGAAACAAACTGATCGAGTTGATTCGATCCTGAAATTATAAATATAGATTCAAAGTGCGACTCTGATAGACTTCAAAGCACAAATCAAACTCGATGATAAATAGAGTTTCAAGACAAATCCTATGTACAATTTCACTTTGCATGGAGAAGAGTTCATTGATATCAACTGCACGATGAAAATAAGACTAATGTACAGAAATCTCCCAATTATGCGTGCATTTTAAAATCTCAAGGAGCACAAAATAAAACCGTTCATTTGGCAAATACAGAATAATAAGACAAATGTGCGGCTGTTGAGAAATAAAATCCTTGAATGTATGTAGCTAATAAAGTGCCTCAATAGACAAGGAGAATCTGTAGATGTCAAATATAAACGTTCAGCAGTGTTTCATCTTCATTACGAGGTTATTTTTCATCACTGTATCCATAAAGGACTGGTTTACATATCCAAGAACACCTGAGATGCTGATTTACAGTCAAATATGATAAAACATTAAAGAGCGATAACCCCACTGGCCTTTTTCACTGCGCACGGACATGAGTGCGTCCACATGCGAACACTCCTAAAAATAAAGGATCTTTCAAGACATCAGGTTCGCCAAAAAACGTAATAAGAACCACTTTCTGTGAAGCCTTCTTGAGTTTACTCTTAGAAAATAATGGTCGATCGATGGTTCCATAAAGAACCTTTAAATGATCCATGGAATCTTTACAGTGGGCGTTTGAAAATCGGCTCTTTTAAGAAGAACATTTTGGAACCTTTATGACATCATTTCTTCGGGTCAGTGTTTTGGGGTTCTTTTATCGCCAATATACGAATGAATTTGGGAATGTTTTAAAACATGTTTTGGTTCTAATTGGAACCTTTATCTTTAAGAATGCATGTGTGTAGAGTTCTGTTCAGAGGCCGTTCTGCACGGGTTCTGTGCTGTGGATCATTTCCGGGGACTGGCAGGCTGGGCTGCCCGGTACACTCTGTTCGCTGTCGGTATCGCTGCCCTTTTTCACCCCGTTTGACCCGGGCTCGCCGGCGCTGTGCGTTTTCACGTGTTTACTGAGATGGTCGCTGCGCATGAAGCGCTTGTTGCACACCGGACAGGCAAATCTCTTTTCCCCGGTGTGTGTGCGTAAATGCCGCTGGAGCTCGTCGGACCTGGTGAAGCGCTTCCCACAGAACAGCCAGTTACAGACGAACGGCCTCTCGCCGGTGTGCCAGCGCAAGTGCGCTTTGAGGTGAGAAGTCTTTCCGTATACTTTCCCGCAGCCCGGGATGTGGCAACTGTGCAGGCCCTTTCTGCGCAGACTGGCCCCCGCGGGCCCCAGCCTCTCCGCCTCCTGGCAGTTCGGACAGTCGCAGGTCGCTCTGCCCGAGTAGCGCCTGGAGGATGAGCGCGGAGACCCGGCAAGCGGTACCACCGGTGACCCGGCTAAAACTGCGCTAGTGGCACCGGGACTGGTATCTGGGTAGGTGGCGGATAAAACCGGTTTGAACCCGTCCATCAGGTGCTGGCCACCAGTAAGAAGATGCGGCGATGGACTGGCACTAAACGCGGAGTGAGTTATGGAGGAGTAGTCTGAGTTGTACCCGCTCAGTGGCGAATGCAAAGAGGTCTGGAGCGCGGCGCCGTTCGCGCTTTGAACATCAATCCAGCCGGTGCCCACATCCCACCAAGAGGACCCGCTACCGGTGCCCACGTCCCCGGCGGAGATGCCGGCATGCGCGGATTTGAACCAAGTCTCATACGGGTGCGCGACGCTCATCCTCGGGTAAATCCCCTGCAGAGTGTCCACTTTCGAGATGAACACCGACTGCGCGCTCGGGTCCGGAGAACTGTTCGCGACCGACGTCTGAAACACGGGATAGTCGTTTCCAAACGGACTGGTGGAGGTGTTAGAGCCCGTTAAGGAGAACGAGCTGTTGGCGCAGAATGTCTCGTTCCGTTGCGCGCCGAACGGGGACAGAGAACAGCTGCTGGGCGCCGCGCGCTTCCACGGGTGAAAACCTCCTTTTCCAAACGAGCCGCTGTCCGAGGAGGGGCTCGAGCTCCCGATTTTGTTACAGGTTGCTGCTAACATGGCCAATGGAGTGGATCCAACCCTCGGTTCCTCCTGTGACCATAAAAACACATGCTTTACGAGACAAATCAAGGACTTTGACACATTGGGAAATATGCTCGTTTTACAGCATAATTCTGTAATATGTCTAAAAACAGCAGCAACGCATGCACCTATGTCACACATATTGTTGCAATAAACTTTTCAGAGTACGATAATAATAATAATGCAATCAAAATATAACAATGTGTAGCTTTAAATGCATGCGGCAGTTTAAGCATATCAAAGACTGTAATAGTTTAAGCGCTATATTCTAGCATTAGACTTTTCAGAATCTGCTATTATTTTTTATAAAATTAAAGGAGAACCTTTTTAAATTCAGTTTAAGTTTATTCAAACCCAAATCTATGGTTATATTGTGGACAACATTAAAGTCTTCGAAAGAGAATATCAGTTTTAAGAAACACTTTAAGAATGAATGTAGCTTCCATTACGCAAGATTACGCACAAACATACAAACTAATGTAACCGTGCATCAAATAAACTTGAAATAATCTTAGATTGCTCTGGTTTCAATTGAAAATCCCAGCCACTCTAGATAACTTTTCCCAGAAGGACACGCGAGATGCAGCCGTACTCACCCCAAGAAGTGAAGTTGCCATCACCTGTGAAAGGTCTTTACATTTATAAGTCCCTCGGCTGTTTTGCAGACTTTTACCGCCCACCGCTGCACAAGTGCGCTCGGCTCGGGCTTTGAAGATCCACCAGATCCCGTGCGACCAATCAGAGCAGCGGAAACTCTCGGGAATGCTGCGTTCGGTGGTGATGTCATCGGCGGAGCTCTCGGTGACGTGTTGCGCTGGGAATTGTTTACAAGTGGGAAGGGCGGGCGCGGGTGAACCTTTCGTGGACCTTTTTTTAATTGTTGGGGATACCCATGTAAGGATAACTAATATTTGATGCTGATGAGATGCGTGTGGGTGTTTCTTAATATGGTGTTCGCTGCGCAAAATTCAACAGTATTATGTCAGCTAGAAATGAAATGGATATTTAAAAGTGCGGGATTCATTTTTGACTGTTGTTATTCGTCAGGGGTTGTGTGCGTGCGTGCGTGTCGGTGAGGGCGTGGCGGGGAAACTCGAGGGGTGGAAGTGGGTGTTGCGCGTGCATGAGCAGCAGCTTCACACACAAGAGGAGATGAACTTCATCCACGAGCTCAATCCTCTTTCATCCCATTCACAACAGAGATTCACGTGCGCTTAATCCACAGGCACTGCTGTCTGCTATCATCTCACTTTCTCCTGTTTATGGGATGCATCAGTGCACTTTATAGGCTATTCGACATGAAATCACATATTTAAAGTGCAACAAGTCTGAGAATATACCAGTGTGGCTGATGCTTTATTTTGTACGCTATTCTTTTCTAACGCATTCTTTACAAATGATACGATAGCCTATTATCAGCATGCTAATTTGAGTTCAAGAGGAAATTCATTTGAGAATTGATTTGAGAAACTATGCATGATTTGAGGTCATTTTTGGGTTTCAATGGAAGCAAGAAAACCAAAGCAATTGCACACAAATTTGCTGAATTTGATCAGTGCTCTGAAAACATTTTTTGGTAAAACTTATTTGTTTTAACTTTCAAAATGTAAAATGTTCAAACTTAGATTTTGCAGATATGCACGCATGAAATTAAATGCGCAAAAGTGATAGGCTATAATAACAGTGTTTCACGCGCGCGCGCTCAGAGGGAAACACATCATCATGCGGTACACGTGCGCATCATGCGTTCAATTTGACTTTCAAATTTAATAAAGAGGTGAGATTTAATCACACGCGATTTTATTTGTTTGGTATTAATGTTGGATCATTAGAGGCCAGCGGGGGGAAGTTCATCAGGCGCGGGATCAATTCGCTTTTCAGGGCAGAATCTAATTTTTTATATTCACGCAAACTATTTGAGTAGATTTATTTTATTGTTGCTTAGCTTTATTCATAATTCGTTATTTAATTCCATACAGTCTTTTTAATTTCTGGAAATGCGACATATAAAATGACAGATAAAAAAAAACATTTATCTTAAATTTAAATGTAGCGAAATAGTTTCCATATGGAGAATTTGAACGTATTGGCTGTTTTATGCAGGAAACACGGGATAAATGGCCCAATTAAGGGAAAGACTGAAACAAATGTCTGTTTTCTGTTTTGCCGTGCGACTTTATACTTTCTCCTTTTATACAAAATACAACATAATCGGCCAAACACGTATTAGCCGTTTAAACTTAACACACTTTCTAAAATCAATGTAAATAATACATTAATAAAATAATAATAATTACATTTAAAAAAAATTAATCAGTGTGGTAAGTTCGCAGTCAGCCAGCAGGCTAGTGAAGTTAACCGGAGTTCAGAGGTCATGATACAGTAGACCTGCACATATGTGTGTGTTGAACAGATGTCTCTCTCTCTCTCTCTCTCTCTCTCTCTCTCTCTCTCTCTCTCTCTCTCTCTCTCTCTCTCTCTCTGCCTCTGCATTCTTTCCCACACGTATATGTGCAGAAATCCCGTAAGGAACCTGTTCTCATAATAAGCGCGTTAACACGGACCATCGAGCACCGACAAAACGCACCGACCGAGAGAGAGAGAGAGAGAGAGAGAGAGAGAGAGAGAGAGAGAGAGAGAGAGAGAGAGAGAGAGAGAGAGAGAGAGAGAAGAGGGGGGGACTTTAATTGTTTGCTTGTTGCTTGTTGAGAGAACATAAAATATCTCCTCAAAAATGCACAGCGAACCTTTTTAATATCCTGCAATTACACCCATGACAATTAAGGCCAATCATGAGAAATCAATGTCGATTTTGCGTTTTGTGCATCAGCACAAGTACGCTTTAAAACGGAAAAGATTTAATAACACAAATTAAATATATATTTAAATTTTTTTTGCTATATAATGATTTTTAATCAATTGGAATTCGCTTTGAGTATATTTATTTTCAGGCATGTTTTTCCTCTAAGAAACATTATATTTTATTCTATTAATTTAAAGAATTAAACTCCCTTTCTCAGAATAAATCAGCTCAGTCTTATTTCATAATGCAACATTTCTCTGTTTCAAGAGCTAAGTCAGTGTCATCCTCACTTTACTGGACATTGTTGACATTATTGTGATATTTCGGATCTGCTTTTATGACACTTTGTCTGAACACCGCCTGTCTGTCAGTCAGGGTGTGTGTGTGTGTGTGTGTGTGTGTGTGTGTGTGTGTGTGTGTGTATTGTTAAACAGGTTTGGCAGCTGTGTGATGTGTTTGTGTACGTGTTCACACAACCATGAGTTTGCTGTAGCCACACTTTGAAGCAAGTTCAGTCTAATCTCTCTGTCAAGTGAATTCAGGACACTTTTGCCATTGAAATGACTTGGAAAAAAGTGTCCCAATCATCCTGAATTCATCCTATCTATTTGATGATGTCCTCTTTTGGGTAAAACATAAATAAATACGTTTAAGTAATTTTTTTCTTAAATGTTTGTTTTATAGTTTATGAGTTTGTCTGTATAGTGTTCATGAATCACTTTATATGAAAACAATCGCGCGCGCGCGTGTGTGTGTGTGTGTGTGTGTGTGTGTGTGTGGGCATGTTTTTGTGAAATATCAGGACACAAATGTGTATAATGACATGGGTATGACATAGGAATTACAAAAAGAGGGTGAAATATGAGGACGTTCCCCATGTCCTCACTTTTCAAAAACCTTATAAATCACACAGGATGAGGTTTTTTTCAGAGGTTTTCTCCTGTGATGGGTAGGTTTAGGGGCAGTGTGTGTGTGTGTGTGGTGTGTGTGTGTGTGTGTGTGTGTGTGTGTGTGTGTGTGTGTGTGTGTGTGTGTGTGTGTGAGATGGGTAGGTTTAGGGGCAGGTGCAGTGTAGGGGGATAGAAAATACGGTTTGTACAGTATAAAAACCATTACGCCTATGGAATGTCCCCACATTTCACAAAAACAAACGTGTGTGTGTGTGTGTGTGAGCAGGATTGACAGTTTCCCCTTATTATCCTCTGGAGAGGGAGTGTTTCGTCCTGAGGACATGCTTGCGGAAGTTATTCGCTGTCTGTCATCATGATTGTGTTTGAGAAGAGATGACAGAAAAGAGTTACAGTAACACGAAACTCTCTGATTATAAACATATATAACATGACTTCAAATGTCCAAAAGGAGACATTAGGCAGAATATTAACGCTGCTCTTTTCCACACTCTGACAATTAAAGGTTCCAAAAGAGGGTTTTCTCCAATGCCATAAGAGCCATTTTTGTTTCCCCAAAGGACCTTTCAATGAACAGTATTAAAAGAAATATTAATAATCTGAAGATTTTTTTCCACATTAAAGAACATTTTGTGCATTGGAAAGGATGTTAAAGGCTCATATGGAACGATAATGAATCTTTTTAAGAGTGTTAGATAAATATGAGTATATGAGACACATGAATAATGTCTGTTCCACACACAAAGCCATTTTATTACTTTAGAAGTCATTGTTGATGGTGTTTTAGGGGCTTCTTTCAATGTCTTTGTAAAGAGCAGATGCCTAAAATTGCCTTCTTTTGATACAAGATGAGGTTGTGTAATCAGTTTGGCTAAACAAAACAGTCCAGTGTTATTTTAGTAGAGTTGCTATTATAGTTTTTATTATTATTATCATCATATTTTCTGTTCTTATTTTAATCTGCTTGTCTTTTTTGGCAAATATAGCTGAAATAAAATAAATGGTATATATATATGGTATATATATATGGTATATATATATGGTATATATATATGGTATATATATATGGTATATATATATGGTATATGGTATATATATATGGTATATATATATGGTATATGGTATATGGTATATGGTATATATATATATATATATATATATATATATATATATATATATATATATATATATATATATATATATATATATATATATATATATATATATATATATATATATATATACATATATATACAGGTCATTCTAAAAAAAATTGTGATAAAAGTTCATTATTTTCCATAATGTAATGATACAATTAAAATTTCATATATTTTAGATTCATTGCACACCAACTGAAATATTTCAGGTCTTTTATTGTTTTAATACTGATGATTTTGGCATACAGCTCATGAAAACCCAAAATTCCTATCTAAAAAAATTAGCATATTTAATCCGACCAATAAAAGAAAAGTGTTTTTAATACAAAAAGTCAACCTTCAAATAATTATGTTCAGTTGTGCACTCAATACTTGGTGGGGAATCCTTTGCAGAAATGACTGCTTTAGTGCGGCGTGGCATGGAGGCGATCAGCCTGTGGCACTGCTGAGGTGTTATGGAGACCCAGGATGCTTCGATAGCGGCCTTAAGCTCATCCAGAGTGTTGGGTCTTGCGTCTCTCAACTTTCTCTTCACAATATCCCACAGATTCTCTATGGGGTTCAGGTCAGGAGAGTTGAGCACAGTAATACCATGGTCAGTAAACCATTTACCAGTGGTTTTGGCACTGTGAGCAGGTGCCAGGTCATGCTGAAAAACGAAATCTTCATCTCAATAAAGCTTTTCAGCAGATGGAAGCATGAAGTGCTCCAAAATCTCCTGATAGCTAGCTGCATTGACCCTGCCCTTGATAAAACACAGTGGACCAACACCAGCAGCTGACATGGCACCCCAGACCATCACTGACTGTGGGTACTTGACACTGGACTTCAGGCATTTTGGCATTTCCTTCTCCCCAGTCTTCCTCCAGACTCTGGCACCTTGATTTCCGATTGACATGCAAAATTTGAGCGACAGTCCAATGCTGCTTCTCTGTAGCCCAGGTCAGGCGCTTCTGCCGCTGTTTCTGGTTCAAAAGTGGCTTGACCTGTGGAATGCGGCACCTGTAGCCCATTTCCTGCACACGCCTGTGCACGGTGGCTCTGGATGTTTCTACTCCAGACTCAGTCCACTGCTTCCGCAGGTCCCCCAAGGTCTGGAATCGGTCCTTCTCCACAATCTTCCTCAGGGTCCGGTCACCTCTCTCTCGTTGTGCAGCGTTTTTGCCACACTTCTTCCTTCCCACAGCCTTCCCACTGAGGTGCCTTGATACAGCACTCTGGGAACAGCCTATTCATTCAGAAATGTCTTTCTGTGTCTTACCCTCTCGCTTGAGGGTGTCAATGATGGCCTTCTGGACAGCAGTCAGGTCGGCAGTCTTACCCATGATTGCAGTTTTGAGTAATGAACCAGGCTGGGAGTTTTTAAAAGCCTCAGGAATCTTTTGCAGGTGTTTAGAGTTAATTAGTTGATTCAGATGATTAGGTTAATAGCTCGTTTAGAGAACCTTTTCATGATATGCTAATTTTTTGAGATAGGAATTTTGGGTTTTCATGAGCTGTATGCCAAAATCATCAGTATTAAAACAATAAAAGACCTGAAATATTTCAGTTGGTGTGCAATGAATCTGAAACATATGAAAGTTTAATTTTTATCATTACATTATGGAAAATAATGAACTTTAATCACAATATGCAAATTTTTTGAGAAGGACCTGTATATATATACACACACATATATACTTCAGTTAAAGTTTTTTATGGTTTTATCTACTGAAAAAAAAGTGCTTGAAAAAAAATTAATAAATCTTTCTTTTGCAAGTCTTTGCACTCAGATTAAAGTTCATATGTAATTACGTAAAATCTAAAGAAAATAATTTAAAATTTTAATTGGCCAGTTAAAGTTTACTTTGCAAGCCTCTATTTCAAGACCATTTTACTCAAACATTACACTGTAAAAAATGATATGATCAATAAGTTATGACAACTTTACATTGCTTTAACTCATCAAAATAAGTTAAGCAAAAGTGATACAAGATTCAACTTATTTTTTAAGTCAGTTTAATGCAATTTAAGTTGTAATGATTTAAACATTCAAGTTGATTGTACTTAAAATGTAAGGCAGCAACTTTTTTAACAGTGTATAACTGTAATATAGTGAATTAAGCCATACTTTTAAAGTAAATGCTTTACTTAGATATTGTGTACAATGTATTTCTACATAATATAAATAATGTTATACCCAGCCAAACACAATGTTAAGCAATATTGGTACACAATACACAATAACGGTAACATTCGATTGATCATTTTTGAGTACGAATGTGTCATATTGAGAAATGAACTCAGATGTCACAAAACAGCAAGTTACTAAACCTAACAACAAAAGCAATGATAAAACAGTGTAGATACAGCTGGAAAACAGTGAAAAATGCAACCTTATTACTTATTCATGCCCCAGTGCATGATGGGAACACCAGTATCAGACAGTATAACATTGATATTTACGCTTTCATTTCTACAAGCTTAAATTGAGTGCTAATATAGAATTTACTACCGCCTGAAATTACTTATTTGGCTAGATTTCTTTTTTTCTGTAGTATTTACTTCACCACAGGATCATTTTTATCGGTGTATAATAATAACCCTGGTACAGTCTGATGTGCCGCTATCATTAGATCGGATGAAAACTGTTGCCTGCTGTCTGTCTCGCTCTGATCATCCACTAGAAGGCCACAGACGATGCCTCATTAGAGCCCAGACCTGCAGATTTCCCAGAGGAATCCGTCTCTCTCTCTCTCTCTCTCTCTCACTCTATTAGGTTGATTTGTCGTACGCTAAACACACTCTGCATTGTTTTTAATCAACCTCTTGTCCATCAGCAGACGTGATAATTTATGCCAAATCGACAGAAAAGACGGAGACGGATTTTGCGAGCATTCCGGAGTCTTTGAGGTCACAAAGGTCAGGCATCATCATCGTGTGTCTTCTGGGTAATGTAATTAGTGTGGTAGAGAGGTCTAGACGTAATCGTCTAAGTTCATTTATGTACGTATGTACACTTACATGATGAGATTGCATGATTACAGAGGTAACGAGGAAACTGGTTGCTCAAATGTTGCTCATTCATAGTTCAGGGGATGGTATCGTCTGATTGTCAGTATATATATTTGTACAACAATCAGGCACAACATTACGACCACTGACAAGTGAATAACACTGATTGTCTCTTCATCACGGCACCTGTTAGTGGGTGGGATATATTAGGCAGCAAGTGAACATTTTGTCCTCAAAGTTGATGTTTTAGAAACAGTAAAAATGGCCAAACGTAAGGATTTGAGCAAGTTTGACAAGGGCCAAATTGTGATGGCTAGACGACTGGGTCAGAGCATCTCCAAAACTGGAGCTCTTGTGGGGTGTTCCCGGTCTGCAGTGGTGGAGCAGTGGGAGGAAGTGGGAAGGAACAGTGGTGAACCGGCAACAGGGTCATGGGTGGCCAAGGCTCATTGATGCACATGGGGAGCGAAGGCTGGCGCGTGTGGTTCGATCAAACAGACGAGCTACTGTATTATTTGAATGTAATTTGTGATTTTTCTTTCCTATGCATGAGCATATAAATGCACATATAGTCCCTGTTACAAATGTTCTGCATTTTTTCAGCAACGTTTTTGGTAAGATAAGCAGTGCCCAAGTCTCTGAATAGTCTGCTGTAGAGCCCACTAAATCCTGAGTGAATCTAAGAGAGAAAAAGACAGATCCCCAGGGAATCATAGAGATGACAGGTTGAATTATGGGTCAGCAGCGACAATCACATCCCCCATCATAACATGATCATCTAAATCAGAAGCCCTGATACCACTTTGAGTCAACCACTGCCTGCGTCCTTCCACGATGCTAAAGTATGTGTGTTCACAAGGCTTGCGGAAGTTTATTATTATAGGTATGTGTGTGATTTTGTACATGAGGCTGTAGTGTATCATAGTGTGTGTGTGTGTGTGTGTGTGTGTGTGTGTGTGTGTATATCGCTCTGGTTTAATCAAAGCTCTCTCCCCAGCCTCTTATTGACAATCATTCTGTGGATGTTGTAAGCAGTTGCTGTCCAAGGTTAAATGAAATTGCAGTACGTCAGATTTTCTTTGTGAACTGAGCAAAAGTGAAAGATGGATAGATGGGTAGAGAGAGAGAGTGGGAATCGCAATAGATAGAGAAAGTGAATCTTCCTCTGGCCGGTGATGGATGTGTGAACCCTGATCAACACAAGAACGCTATTTAGTCATTCATCAAAAGCATAATTCAGCCGGGCACCACATTTGCATTATGGCAAACATAGAGTGCACATGTATGTTTGTGTGTGTGTGTGTGTGTGTGTGTGTGTGTGTGTGTGTGTGTGTGTGTGTGTGTGTGTGTGTGTGTGTGTGTGTGTGTGTGTGTGTGTGTGTGTGTGTGTGTGTGTGTGTGTAGTAAGGAACAATCAATAACATTTCAGAACTAATGTATCATTGGATAATTAGTAGCCAGTATTATATAACAGGATTATGCATATCATAATTAAATTGCTGGCTGCTTTTGCAAACAGTCTGCAATAATTCTAAAGCATCAGTAAATAAGTGAGTTAGGGGTTTAATGAATAAGGATATTCTAAATTAGGTTTTAACTATAATTTAGGGATATTAAGCAACCAATTTTGCAGGTTTAATCCTGTGTATTAACTCTGCACATTCATATACGAAAGAATACATTAACACAAGTTGCTCCAAAACATTGAACTAACCGAAAGTTTAAAATTGTTAATCAAAGTTGTGTTTTTGAGATTAACATTATACAATGGACCCTTTTCACATTTCCGGTTTCTTAGAAGCGGAATCGTCACTTCTATAGTGGTGAATGAGAGACTACATTAAATATATTTTTGTGTTCCAATTTGTGCAAATAGCAAAATAATAGGGAAAAATAGAGATAGGTTGATAATGGCAGTCAGAAGAGATAAATATGTCAATTTTACCACTCTCACAGCCACTGTATTAACAGTTTTTTGTAATTTGATGCAAAGATAATATATTACAAAGTATAGTGTTATAAATGTAGCATACATACATACATATATATATATAAAAAAATTATATATATATATATATATATATATATATATATATATATATATATATATATATATATATATATATATATATATATATATATATATATTAAAAACAATTAGCATTTTGGATGTTTAATGACCGTTAAAACGCGTCATCGTAGTCTGTGAAAACGTCAGTTTCTGAGTTTTTGAGTTATGATCTGTTGAATTTCGTCGCGCCACACGCGTTAATTTTTGGTGCCTTTAGCACAGCACAAACATCTTCACACATTTAAAATCAAACAGACGTTTTTTGTTATATAATTGAGACACGTCGATAAAGTAATAATGAAAGTAGGGCTTGTCGCTAGCGCTAGAGTGGTTGCTATGGATACAGCTTATTTCGACAGTTTTTTTTTGGCAGCACGCGCTCTGAAAACCTAAACTTTTGTGAAGTGAAATGTTTGAATAAGCTGTTGAAATCTTCTGGATGCAATATCTAGACCATTTACCGTTGTTCTGCGGATATTATATGAGGATAATTGTGCGTGCTTGAAACAGTTCCCCTCACAGATTTCGCCTGGGGTTACGTTGGTCACGCAAATTTGCCGCGTTGACCCACAGAAACTCTTGAAAGTGAACTGTGTGATTTATACATCGCTACAACATTGGCAGTAGATAAAGGACCCTATTCCCAGTTAAAATTCACTCAGGTGAACGCCTAATACCTTAGCTATAAAACAAACACCAGAGATGCATAACTAAGATAAAACTGACAAGATAGGAATCTGTCAAAAACTGACAAGATAGGAATCTGTTTTTGTCTTACAGACTTCCTGATGGAGCTGATTATCAGATTGTGGGGATGAAGGAAAAGTCACCAAACAGATACTAGCTTATGGAATCAGTTTGCTTCAGGTAAGTATCATTCATTGCTTAATGAACAGCCAGTTCACGAAGTTAATGAGAACACTTACTAATTAGTCAGGATGTCAGAATCCATCACACATTTAATCAACTGATCTTAGAACAGTTATTTATATGCAGAATAAAGCTAGCGCATCAAAATATCACAAGGCTCTCAATGCCAAACAAAGCTGTTATTTACATCTCAATAAACTCATTGACACCTCTGATTCATGGCGGCAGCCCTTTTGTTTTCTCACACTCTTAATTAAAGCTTATTGAGAGGATGAGTTGTATTGAGTCTTATTGATTTGATACAAGGCTCCTTCAGGGTTTCCGAGTCGAGCTGGGAGACTGTTGCAGTTATTCTCATTGGGATGGATGAATTTATGGATGCTCTGATTGATGGAAGGATGGATTAATAGGCTGATTGAAACAGTTTTTCCTGTCACATTCATCACCTCGTTTTACAGTAACATCAATGGTGGGATGTTCATGCATAGTGTAGCTAGACACGTCTCGGGTCCTGCTGTTACGTTCCTAAACCAATAAATTCCACCTGAGGTCAGCAGACGAGGTCGCAGAGGAAGACTTAAACACGTCTAAATTAGCCGAAGCCTTTTATGCCTCTTTATTTGTCCTCAGGGATGTGCGGTCTGGTGAGGACAGTGTTTAGGACAGTAGTGGACAGTAAGTGGACGATGGTCCCTGTGGGATCTTTTCACCCATTAATACAGCCTCTCCTCTCCTCTTTTGCCCCAGTGACCTCTAGGTAATAAAACAATATTATCTGTCAGCAGAGTGAAGGAGGGGGCAATTAGCGGCTTTTGTCCCAACGGCGTGTTTAGAGACGAACCCGAGAGGTTAAAGTCTCTGATTAAAGACCCAAATGAGGAAGACACTGTCCTGTTCCCCCTCCTACCGCTGCCTGGTGGTCGCATGCAGGTTTGAACGTCTGTCCGCTGGCGATTGTTTATCCCACCCGGCTGTGTTTATCAAAAGGGGTTAAATGACATAAGTGGGTTAATCCGTGAAAGCCCTGTGCTTTTTCACATATGTTCTTTGTCGGCGTGGCCTGTGAAGGCCTCAGTATTAGCCTCATTCATCGCACAACGGTGAAAGGAAATGCTTATGAATAGAAGCGATTCTCACACTAAAGAAGAGAATGTGCCATCTGAAACCCTGATATTAGCTGCTTTTGTGGTTAATCCTCTCTAAGTGTGTGTGAGAGAAAACGACAGCTTCTCAGGTGAATGTTCTGGCACAGGTTGACAGCTTTGTTTCTCTCATTTCACTTCTTCTGAATTTATTTCATGCATGTGGAAATTAGATTTTTCTACTCTTTTTGTACTCTTAACTCTATAACAATGATTATATTGTTAATTATTCCACACCAAAGCACAATATTGTTCTGTTCACTCTAATCGTGCTGAAGTTTTGTCGTCTTTAAAGGTGCTGTATGTAAGTTTTTCACTTTACTAAAGCATAAAAATACAATAATATGTTTGTAGATATTTAGGAAACATGCTAAATTCACCTATACTTGTTTCCCAGAAAAGCAATTATTCTACTTTGAAATGTGTGTTCCTTGTCTGAATGTCTGTTTTTGTTTTGGCCTGTGCAAAACCGCACGTTGCCAGTTTACACAATAGTATTTCAACACCATGGGTTGCCAGTTGGCGGAAAACACAGCGTATTTCAGCGTATCGCAGATTCTACCCGACCTAAAAATCTCAATGAACGAAAGCATATTAAAACACAGATAAATCAACTCATCAACTTACAGTGTGGCTTCCGTTGTTAATTGACCGTTCGCAAAGACCCGCCCCCTTTAGTTACTGTTGCTATGTCCGACAAGCCATGCCGCTCTCACATCACACACGTTCTCACGTGGAGAAAATACACCGCGGAGCAAAGAGGTGTCCAACACGCCGACAGACAGGACAGAGCAAGTTACTTTTGAAATGGAACAAAGTCTCAACTTTAAAATGTTGTCATTTTTTAAAGAAATTTAAACAATAAATACCATCTTGTGGCTCTTTAATGTGCTGTGATCGCTGTAACGCCTCAGTTAAAGCTGCTCGTGAACCAATCATCTCTTCCTTCTAATTCATTGATTCGCATCAAATAAACATGAATGAACACTAAAATAAATGTTGTTTCAACCGCAGAAAGACATCAGTACACACCGTTTTTCACCAAGTCTACCGAGGTTAATCTATGAACTCTTCCGACTGCTTTGTCGGACAAAACGGCAAATTCTGCAATTTGATTGGTCAAATCACCTGTCAATCAAAATTGCTGTGAATGGTTAATTGTGTTCGCTCCTGTTGCGTGTCCTCAAGCTGGAAACACGCGTGAGCGTCGAGTCAGAGGCCACCTCCACACCAAGCCAGAGCTTTCCCTATCCAATATTTTAATTTTTTTCAAGAAATATCTGCGTAAACACGAAACCACTGAAACTGATGTAGTATACATGCCAGACCAGTAGGTGGTGCTGTAATTCTGCCACTAAACCCTGTCCCAAATGGCACCATAAACCCTCATGGTCTTCCTCTGAGTCCGCACTTTATCCATGTAATGCCGCTTTGACTGCCGGGTAGAAGTGCTCTACGTAACTCATAACAGTGCGGGTCTGCAGAAGTGCGCATCGAAGGCCCATATCAACCTCGCAAGCACACTTCTGAGACCTAAAATGACAAATGGGACACCCTCCGGTCTCGTGGACGCGTACGCAGCGGCCGCTGTAAGTCTACAAGACCGAAAGTGCACATGAAGTGTGCCATTTGGGAAAAGGCCAGGATACACTAAAAACAGAGAAGACTTGGAGCATGTGACATCATCGTTTCACAAAATATACGGATTGGCTGTACACATGAAAAGGCAAGGCTGTCGTTTTAAGATTTATCCACTCTGGGACCTAGTTTAAAAAAAATAGCGGTTTCAGGCTCCCAAAATGCTGGATCCGTCTGAACGAAAATGCCGATACGCTACAAAATTAGCAGATAAACGCATCTCTGTGTGTACAGGGGGCGGGGGAAACCACGATCTCCAATATTTTGAATTTGGACTGCAGTCTCTATTTTGACCACTAGCTGTCAATCCTTCAAACCGCACCTTTAAATGCTCGAGCTCTTTAAAGCAGGATGGATTCTAAATTGGCTGTCAATGTTTTTACTGTTTATCAGCTGGAAAAGTCGTTCCATGTGGACTCAGCAATTCTTTTATATTTAGAGCAATTTTTAGAACTATATCTTTACCGTTATTGTTATCATCCTTGTTGTGAAAGAGCCTTAATTTCCTATTTTTGCCCAGTAGCAATAAGGCATTTCAACTTTTGAACCTTGATATTTGTTGGCATTTTAAACTGTAAAAGTACTATCTATCTATCTATCTATCTATCTATCTATCTATCTATCTATCTATCTATCTATCTATCTATCTATCTATCTATCTATCTATCTATCTATCTATCTATCTATCTATCTATCTATCTATCTATCTATCTATCTATCATCCTTCCACTCATCTATCTATCTATCTATCTATCTATCTATCTATCTATCTATCTATCTATCTATCTATCTATCTATCTATCTATCTATCTTTCTATCTATCTATCTATCTATCTATCTATCTATCTATCTATCTATCTATCTATCTATCTATCTATCTATCTATCATCCGTCCACTCATCTATCTATCTATCTATCTATCTATCTATCTATCTATCTATCTATCTATCTATCTATCTATCTATCTATCTATCTATCTATCTATCATCCGTCCACTCATCTATCTATCTATCTATCTATCTATCTATCTATCTATCTATCTATCTATCTATCTATCTATCTATCTATCTATCTATCTATCTATCTATCTATCTATCTATCTATCTATCATCCGTCCACTCATCTATCTATCTATCTATCTATCTATCTATCTATCTATCTATCTATCTATCTATCTATCTATCTATCTATCTATCTATCTATCTATCTATCATCCGTCCACTCATCTATCTATCTATCTATCTATCTATCTATCTATCTATCTATCTATCTATCTATCTATCTATCTATCTATCTATCTATCTATCTATCTATCTATCTATCTATCATCCGTCCACTCATCTATCTATCTATCTATCTATCTATCTATCTATCTATCTATCTATCTATCTATCTATCTATCTATCTATCTATCTATCTATCTATCTATCATCCGTCCACTCATCTATCTATCTATCTATCTATCTATCTATCTATCTATCTATCTATCTATCTATCTATCTATCTATCTATCTATCTATCTATCTATCTATCTATCATCCGTCCACTCATCTATCTATCTATCTATCTATCTATCTATCTATCTATCTATCTATCTATCTATCTATCTATCTATCTATCTATCTATCTATCTATCTATCATCCGTCCACTCATCTATCTATCTATCTATCTATCTATCTATCTATCTATCTATCTATCTATCTATCTATCTATCTATCTATCTGTCTGTCTGTCTATCTATCTATCTGTCTGTCTGTCTGTCTATCTATCTATCTATCTATCTATCTATCTATCTATCTATCATCCGTCCACTCATCTATCTATCTATCTATCTATCTATCTATCTATCTATCTATCTATCTATCTATCTATCTATCTATCTATCTATCTATCTATCTATCTATCTATCTATCTATCTATCTATCTATCTATCATCCGTCCACTCATCTATCTATCTATCTATCTATCTATCTATCTATCTATCTATCTATCTATCTATCTATCTATCTATCTATCTATCTATCTATCTATCTATCTATCTATCTATCTATCTATCATCCGTCCACTCATCTATCTATCTATCTATCTATCTATCTATCTATCTATCTATCTATCTATCTATCTATCTATCTATCTATCTATCTATCTATCTATCTATCTATCTATCTATCTATCATCCATTCCACTCATCTATCTATCTATCTATCTATCTATCTATCTATCTATCTATCTATCTATCTATCTATCTATCTATCTATCTGTCTGTCTATCTATCTATCTATCTATCTATCTATCCTTTCATTCTATCTCATGAACATTCACTGAATGGTAAATTATTGCTATTGATTTGTATTTGACACGTTTACTTCAGATAACTGAGAAATTATTATAGTTAGCTGGACATAATATTCCAGTTTATGTGTGTGTGTCATCTGTTTTTGTGTGTGTGTGTGTGTGTGTGTCATCTCTTTTGTGTATGTCTGTCTGCCTGGAAGATGGAGAGATAGAAAAACAGAGATGAGAGATGAGGTGAAAAGACTGAGTGTCTCCATTGTTACCTTGGATTGAGGAGGATTAGATTGTGTGTGAATGTAAATCTTGTCATTCAGAAGTTTTTTTAGCAGTGATTGTGTGTGTGTGTGTGGTGTGTGTGTGTGTGTGTGTGTGTGTGTGTGTGTGTGTGTGTGATGAAGATCTGGCTTGATGAAGACTCTCTCCTGCTCACCAATGCCTTTCATAAATAAAGAAGTGGACAGCAGCACTTTTGTTAACATGTGCCACATTGGCGCCCTTGACTTCCACTTCAGAAAATTGTTGCCCCATCAGACTCCAGCCAGAGAAAGCTGACAGGTAATGGTTAACGTGATAACTGCTCCGATTTCATCAACTGACTGCTCTATCTCTGTCTCGCCATCTCATTGTGGGTGTGCTGTTTAGGGGGAAACTCTCAGAAAGATTACTCGCAGCGCAAGAAATCAGATGAAAACCGCTCGCTTCTCTGATGGAGGAGAAAAAGAGAGATATTTAGACATCACCCATCACAGAACCAAAAATGAAACGATGCCGTCCAATCTGGCAAAGCAATCGCACTCGCCACGCCGTCCTCATATTTTTAGTAGTGTAGTCAAATAGATTGCATCAAACCCACTGTACTTAGCCGTGATTTATGGTACTGTTCAAAATCTGTGAACATGGCAAGTTTACTAGCACAAGTGCCCGTCCTCGTGTGAGTGACAGCTGCTCTATTGCCATGGCAGCAGAATCTTGTGGTGCTGATGCGGGGCTGCGCGGTTGTCATGGCACCTGGAGGAACACTCAACTTTTCAAGCAGGAATGCTAAAATTGAAAGGTGTCTAAACTGTTATTATGTGCTATTTGGTGGTTGAATGTGTGCATCAAAGCGTGAAGAGAGAAAAAAACACAGGGGAAAAAAGCAGATAGGATGTGACGGATCATCCTCAAGCCTTTCAGCCATGCTAAAACTATTGCACCATATACAATAATGATATTAAAATTATGCATTTTGGCAATGTGAAGACATGTTTATGAATTGTGAGTATTGCTTTGACTGTTGCAGTCCTTCTGAAAGAGCCCTGACCAAATTGTTTACAAGAAAAAATAGCTATGAAAATGTTTTTTACTGAAATTTTCAACATTGATAATCATAAATGTTTCTTAAACAGCAAATCATCATATTAGAATGATTTCTGAAGGATCATGTGACACTGAAGACTGGAGAAATTATGATAAATTCAGCTTTGATCACAGGAATAAATTACATTTTACTATAGAGAAAACAGTAATTTTAAACCGTAATAATATTTCCGATTTTTTTACTGTATTTTTGATCAAATAAATGCAGCCTTGGTGAGCAGAAGAGACATCTTTCAAAACTTGTTCTGCACTTAATCCCTTTATCCTATAAATCGTACGTTGCATACTATGCTGAAGGTTGAATACATTATAGACGGTTGAAGAAATCTCTGATGATTTTAAGCAGACGTGTAGTGATGTACGGCAAAAGAGACACTTAGAATTCCTCTCCGAGAGAAAAGCACTTTGGCAGATTCATGACAGATTCCACACAGTGATTATTGCATTAGAAACACTCTGATAGAATCACATAAAACATGTCATTTTAAGAACATGCTGAAAAATGTCAAGAGGGTAAAAGAGACGCTGAATGACTGTGTGTGTGTGTGTGTGTGTGTTTTCAGGAAAAACAGCTGTGGGAACCTTATAACGCGTTAAGTATTTCAGCGCTTTCAGATGGTGAAATTGGGCGTATAATCTCTCTGGCACACTTTTTTATTTCACCGGTGTGTGGATTGGACTCATCACGGAACATCTGGTCCGGCTTGATTAACACTCGCTCGCTTCCATACGGCTGATCAGATACGACCTACCAAAGGTTTGTTGGACACAGTCATCGTTTCGTTTTCATGACCATTTTCACCATATCACTGACCTTTGTCTTTGCTCTGTTCCAATTTAAATGTAAATGACCTCTTGTTATATAGAATCTTTTAAATCTCAGATTAAAGCCACTTTTAACTCTGGGAAAAGCAAAATTTCATTCTTAATTTTGAAAGGGGGCTAGTGGAGCTTTTAACTTCCAAAGTGCTCCAAGGGTTTACCTTTCAAAATACTTAAAATAGGAATAGCGACAGAAAGAAAATAACAAGATAGCCCACAATTACCCTAAAAATTGAGTGTGAAAAGCCCAGTACTTATGATCTTCACCTCTGTCATAGCTCTCAAATCTCATATGCATATTTAAAATGCTGCACCTGACATGCTGAATTTGAATATGCGCATATGCAGATGAGTATGAGGAAAGAAATTCAGTGACAAACTTATAGTTCAGAAACTTCAGTAAACTTGTGTGCAAGGTTACATGAAGAGAATTTACATTTTGGGGTGAACTATTCGTGTAATATATCATTTTTTTGTGCATTTTTGAACAAATCTTTCATGCAAATTTAAAGTGCTGCATCTGACATGCCACATTTGAATATTTGCATATGCAGATGAGTATTGAGACCTACAGCAAAGGGAAAGAAATTCAGTGACAAACTTAAAGGTAAATTTGGATGACAATCGTAAATAGTACACAAAGTTGAATGAAGAGATTTTTCATTTCATTTAATAAAATATGCCCCTTTGAATGCATTGGCTTACTGAAGGGTTAAAGCAGAACACAGAGGAAAGTTGAGTGTAGAAGACGGAGAAAAACTCTTCCAAATATGACAGAGAAACTTCTGATCATGGTCATTTTGCTTTTTTGAGTGACGTCAAAAGTGCAAACTCTGGAAAATGTCAGAGCAATTGCCATACATTCAGTACCAAAGGTATTCTGGGTAATTTCAACAGTTGTTACATGTCCATATCCATACATACGTCCATTTGCACAGATCCAGAGGCCTTTCTCTCTCACTGTCGGTGTTTCTTCCCCATCGACTGTTGACTTTTTCCCTATGACATTTGAGGGCCATGTGTGTCTAGCACAGTCTGATATTTTCAACTCTGTGTCATTTGGTCTCCACGTGGGTTTAAAAGCACACAAATTGCATCAAAAATTGCACACAAATTGCATCCGATTGCCAACATGTTGAAAAGGTAAATTGCAAATCTATTTAGAGCGCTGACCAGCTCCCCGGTGTGGTAGAAGTTCTGGTCTAATTGGTCACCGGCTCTATGTTGTGTGCCGGTAATGAGAGCAAGAGAGCACTTACTGGACTGGACACTTATGCCTTTGTTCAGTAGATTTAATCTTTTCATATCTGGATGTTATTTCTTTATTGGTGGAAAGTTGCTTTTCATGCAGTGCAACCATTTACTGTAAGTCTGATTGGAGGTCATTGTGGTTATATGCACATATCTGAAACATCTGAATGATATAGATGGTCTTTTAAAAGAAATATTCTTGGTTGTAAATAAATCTGTCTCTGTCTATCCATTCATCCCTTCATCCATCCATCCATCCATCCATCCATCAATGCATCAATCCATCCATCCATGCATCCATTGATTCATTCATTCATCCATCAATGCATCCATGTATCCATCCATCCATTCATCACTGCATCAATCCATCCATTCATCCCTTCATCCATGTATATATTCATCCATGTATCCATCCATCCATTCATCACTGCATCAATCCATCCATGTATCCATCCATCCACCCATCCATCCATCAGTGCAGCAATCCATGCATCCACACACCCATCCATCCATCAAGGCATCAATCTACCAATCCATCCATCCATCCATCATCCATCCATTCATTCATGTATCATCCATCCATGCATCCATCCATCAGTGCATCAATCTATCAATCCATCATCCATTCATGCATCCATCCATCAATGCATCAATCTATTAATCCATCAATCCATCAATCAATTCATGCATCCATTTAACCATACATCCACCCATCCATGCATGTATCCATCCATTCATCCATCATCATCCATCCATCCATCTATCCATCCATCCATTCATCCATCCAACCGTCCATCCAGTCTCTTCTGCTCACCGATGCTGCATTTATTTGAACAAAAAAAGACTAAAAACTATAATACTATTTAAAACATGTTTTCTCTGTGAATATATAGTAAAATGTAATTATTTTACTGGAATGATGATTTTACCAGATTTTACCCCTTATCCCAGCGTAAAAGACATATTTGGAAGAGTTTTTCACTCTTTTTATAATACATTCTCATTTAGGGAGAGAAATGGACCCCACGTTTTCATAAACAAATCATGACGTCCAGAGGCTCTAAATATCAAACGTTCATAACTAGCAATATTTGACATAAGTTCCATCCATTCATTATGAGGATGGTTTGACTGACTTCTAATGTCTCAGAATGACTCTACATCCAGAAGCCATAGCTAAACGGCACCATTGCAACTGTTGTCCAGATATGCACATCCTCCGGGATAATACCCAACAACATACAGAAGGCAGGGTTCTAACATAATGAAAGGTTAAAAATATTACTAACAAATTGTAAACGTTTCTCCCACATTCCCTCCACCATGTGACATTCATATAATAGGATTATTTTTTAAAACAAGGTTTAAGTATTTACTACCAATTTTGATCAATTGAATGCATCCTGAATCTTTCCACACACAAAAAACTTTTGAATTTCACTTCTTACATTTCCCACCCTTACATTGGTTATCCAATCTATCCAAATTTGTCTGTAACAATGCAGGTCGGTTTCTGATCACTCAACAGACGTCAATGATGTGTAATTAAATTTTATGGCAACAGTTTGGGAAGGGTTTTTTTCTGCTCCTGTGCACAAAGAAACACCCATAAAGAGATGATTTCACACTTGTGTTTGATTTCAAACATGTAGTCTGCCATTGGCTTTATTTTTTTTTTCATCTCGGGGAGGTGAATTGACTTTCTTCTCATGAACACTCAGATCCCATCTGATGTGTTTCGTGTTTAAACACACCTTTCAGTTTGTGAGTCTGTGTGTTGTTGGAGCTGAATTGATGGTTTAAAGCAGCTCAGAGTAATCTAACCTCAGAACAGGTCGTTTTTATCTGTCTGTCAACACATGATTTCATCACAGCACAGCTCAGACATACGACTGTGTGCATCTATGCATGTGTGTGTGTGTGTGTGTGTGTGTGTGTGTGTGTTCTCAGTGAATCCCAGTTAATTCATTTATCTTTGCCATCCTTGAGTTTTCTGCCAGAATCTGAAGTTGTCCTACATCATTAGTGAGACACGCATGTCCCTCGAGAAGCATGTCTCACACTGTTTGACCCCAGACTGATGATATTACATATACAGGTCAAGAGGTCACAACACGAAATCAGTGATATTGGGTTTTAGATCATTTCTCACCTTTATAAGCATGTCCCACTGTCAGTTATGAAGGAAATATTCAGTGAATCAGCATAAACTCATATTGCAATTGACCAAAAACTGATGCAGAACGCAATAGAAATGTTGTTTCTGTCAGGGTGTTGTCTTTATTTCTAAGCATAAGGCCTTACAATTTCAGTTTGTGGTCAGAAGTTTGGTTTCTAAAGGGATAAAGAGACCCCTGGCCAGACCAATTCAAAGGCCACTTGAACTACTGAATCAAATCAAAGACGAGAGACATTCGTGATCCACTCGCAGATCTCTCCATCTCACTGGGAGGGCGTGCCGGCAGGTGGCTGTCATGTCTCTAATTGGCCTCTGTGGTGTGAAATTGTGTTCATTATGTGCAGAAGGACTGCACAAGAACCCCTGGGAGCACCGAGAGAAAGAGAGCGAGAGCGCATTCATGAGAGAGCGTGTTTGAGGAACTGATTCAAAGGAAGTGTACGTTAGATTGCCAGTCACACAATTGAAGGAGAACGAAAACGTGAAAAGTGCATGTAACATTTTTAGCTCACTATTGAGAATTATTTTTACCTTCACTTCTAAAACATTAAAAAAAAAAAATTTAATTACTTCAATTACTATTTTCAACAAGTGCTTTATTAGTAAACCACTTTGAGGCACTGGTTGAAAATAGCATCTGGTGAATGAATGAATGAATGAATGAATGAATGAATGCAAACATGCATCTTTTTGATCAGTAAAAACATTAAATATTATGAAATATTATTACAATCGATACAGTAGGTTTTCTATGTGAACAAATTGTAAAGTGTAATTTATTCCTGTGATCAAAGCTGAATTTTCAGCATCATTACTCCAGTCTTCAGTGTCACATGATCCTTCAGAAATCCTTCTGATATGAGGATTTGCTGATTAAAACCCTTTTTCAGGATTTGATGATTAGAAAGTTTAATAGAAAAGCATTTATATGAAGTAGAAATCTTTTGTAAGTTTATGGTACACTTTATTTGGTGGTCCAATTTAGTTCTACAAACTATAAATAGCCTAACTTTGCAACTACATGTCAACTTATTCTACTAACACCTAACTCTAACATAATATAATAAGTGGAACATCGAAATAAAGTGTAAACGTTTTATAATATTTTTTGCTTGCTGAATAAAAGTTTCTCAGTACGTCGCTTTGGACAGAAGCATAAAGTAACAAATGTAAACAGGACATCAGAGTGTTTACAACCTATTTATTTTGACATCTTTGATGATAATTAAAGGAACACTCCACTTTTTTTGCAAATAGGCTTATTTTCCAAGTCCCCTAGAGTTAAATAGTTGAGTTTTACCGTTTTTGAATCCATTCAGCCAATCTTTGTATCTGGCGGTAGCACTTTTAGCATAGCATAGCATACATCATTGATTCTAATCAGTCCATTAGCATCTCATTCAAAAAATGACCAAAAACACTTTCAATAGTAATAGTCTCAGATCTTCGATTAGCCATGGTTCTGTGTGTTGTAAAGGGCTGTGATAGTAAGTCGAAGGTGTATCCTACCACCATGTTTCACAGAATACCAACGAATCATTGCACCGCTGCAGCCATGGTACAGCCGTGAAGATCCGAGACTATTACGCAGGAATGAGAAAGTAGTTCCTAGCCATATAGGTGTAGAAAATCGCAACTTTTCATTTTCAGTTGGTCTTAGCACACGATGTAAATGTAGAAGAGTCAAGTTTTAAATAGGAAAAATATTGAAAGTGTCTTAAATTATATTGCTTTATATTTTCAGACCTTTTGAACTGATTGGACATATCAGAATGATTGAGGGAAGCAGCTGGAAAATAAGAGGGCTTGATGTTGATGAAAAGGAAAGTCGTTTCAGAGGCAAGCAAAATTTTAATTTGATTCACATTTATTTGTATAGTGCTTTTCACAGTAAAGATCATATCATTTAAGGGATTTAACTATTACAAAAGGTGAAAACAGACAATGATGCTGAAGACAGCAACACGATGCATTAAGCTCATATTCTGTTGATTTATTACTGCCCTTCAGAAGCAACATGAGATGTTTCCCTGAAGACAAAATAAGTACAATTGGCCCTGTTCATCCAATAAAAAAATCTGTCATTAATTACTCACCCTCATGTCGTTCCAAACACGAAAGACTTCCGTTCTGAACACAAATGAAGAGTTTTTTGATGTAATCTAAGAGCTTTCTTTCCCTCCAATGACAGCTAAGCAACCACCACTTTGAGCTTCAAAAAGTTCATAAAGAGATTGTAAAACGAATCCATATGAATTCAACCTTCGCCGGGAGTTTGATTGACAGGCGATCTGACCAATCAAAATTCGCCATTATCCAAATCCGCCATTTTTGTACGACAAAGCAGTCAAGCGAGTTCGTAGATTAACGTTGGTGGACTTGAACTTGAAAAACGGTGTGTACTGACGTCTTTCCGCGGTTGTAAAAACAACACTCCTTCTGAAGTTCATTCGTGTTTATTTGATACTATAAATTAACTAGAAGGAAGAGATGATAATATTAGAGTTGAGACCTTGTTTTTAATATTAAATGTAACCTGCTATGTCCTGTCTGTCAGTGCGTTGTCAGTATCCTCTTTGCGCTGCGATGTGTTTTTCACTGCGTGAGAGCACAGCTTGTTGGACAACAGTAACTAAAGGTGTCGGGTTTTTTGCGAACGGTCAATTGAGCAGTTTGAGACAAATTTGAACATTTAATCGTTTAGCAGACACTTTTATCCAAAGCGACTTACAAATGAGGAGAGCAATAGAAGCAATCAGACAAACAAGGGGAAACAGCGGACAAGAGCTGTAACAAGTCTCAGTTAGTCTAGCGCAGTACACATAGGTTTAAAAAAAAAAATACTTTAATGACTAGAATAGTTAAGTTAGTTAAGTGATAGCCTTAATTGGTCAGGTGCTGCTGTAAAATATTAGTCTTTAGATGTTTTTTGAAAATGGCTACAGACTCGGCTGCTCGAATTGAGATAGTTGAAGACCACCTCTGTTTTTTTTGCAGATGGTGCGCGTCTTGTCGTGAATATCAGCTGGTAAATCAACCGGCCTTTTCAAAAGTGCCATTGCGTCCTCTACCGCTTATGCAGGTCCCCTTCGAGAGAATTAGCATGGACCTTATCGGACCATTGGAGCGATCCGCACGGAGGCATCGTTTTGCATTGGTCCTGGTGGACTGTGCAACACGATACACCAAAGCAATGGCCCTCCGTACCATTTCGACAAAGAGTGTTGCTGAGGCATTGTTTAGTTTAATCTCCCGGTTGGGGATCCCCAAAGAGATCCTCACTAATCAAGGCACAGCGTTTATGTCACGTACATTACGCAAACTTCACGGATTATTGGGCATTAAATCGATCGGCACCAGCGTCTACCCACAGACGGATGGGTTGGTGGAACGATTTAATCGCACTTTAAAGACAATGATCCGAAAGTTTGTACAAGAAGACAAGGTCCTGCAAGCCTCCACCGGGTTTTCCCCATTCGAGCTTCTCTATGGACGTCAGCCCCGTTGGGTGTTGGACATTCTCAGAGAAGTTTGGGAGGACGGACCATCGCAAGGCAAAAACGAAATTCAGTATGTCATGGACCTGAGAACAAAACTCCACACATTGGGGCGGCTATCCATGGAGAATTTGTTATAAGCTCAAGCCGGCTATACAATAGGGGAACGAAACTGTGTGAATTCTGCTGGGCGGATGGCTCTCCGGTGGGGTTATGTGGCGAGTTGGGCGTGGTTTAGCGAAGTCTGGGACTGGAGAGAGAGTTAGAGGACGAGCGGCACGTAAGTGAATCAAGGCCAACTGAGAAACACCTGTCTCTGGTTTCAGTGATTGCCGTGGAGAGACAGAGTAATGAGGATCCTTCTCATGTTACGCAGCACGGTTGAGCTTCTGCAAGAACCAATGAGGTTCATTCTTGTGTCACGCAGCACATTTGAGCTTCTGCAAGAACCAATGAGGTTCATTCTTGTGTTACGCAGCACGTTTGAGCTTCAGCAAGAACCAATGAGGTTCATTCTTGTGTTACGCAGCACGTTTGAGCTTCAGCAAGAACCAATGAGGTTCATTCTTGTGTTACGCAGCACGTTTGAGCTTCAGCAAGAACCAATGAGGTTCATTCTCGTGTTACGCAGCACGTTTGAGCTTCAGCAAGAACCAATGAGGTTCATTCTCGTGTTACGCAGCACGTTTGAGCTTATGCAAGAACCAATGAAGATAATTCTCATGTTACGCAGCATGTTTGAGCTTCTGCAAGAACCAATGAAGATCATTCTCGTGTTACGCAGCACGTTTGAGCTTCTGCAAGAACCAATGAAGATCATTCTCGTGTCACGCATCACGCTTTGAGCTTCAGCAGGAACCAATGAAGATCATTCTCGTGTTACGCAGCACGCTTGAGCTTCTGCAAGAACCAATGAAGATCATTCTCGTCACGCATCACGTTTGAGCTTCTGCAAGAACCAATGAAGATCATTCTCGTGTTACGCAGCACGCTTGAGCTTCTGCAAGAACCAATGAAGATCATTCGTGTCACGCATCACGCTTTGAGCTTCAGCAGGAACCAATGAAGATCATTCTCGTGTCACGCAGCACGCTTGAGCTTCAGCAGGAACCAATGAAGATCATTCTCGTGTTACGCAGCACGCTTTGAGCTTCTGCAAGAACCAATGAAGATCATTCTCGTGTTACGCATCACGTTTGAGCTTCTGCAAGAACCAATGAGGTTCATTCTCGTGTCACGCAGCACGCTTGAGCTTCAGCAGGAACCAATGAAGATCATTCTTGTGTTACGCATCACGCTTTGAGCTTCAGCAGGAACCAATGAAGATCATTCTCGTGTCACGCATCACGCTTGAGCTTCTGCAAGAACCAATGAGGTTCATTCTCGTGTCACGCAGCACGCTTTGAGCTTCAGCAAGAACCAATGAGGTTCATTCTCGTCACGCAGCACGCTTTGAGCTTCAGCAGGAACCAATGAAGATCATTCTCGTGTTACGCAGCACGTTTGAGGTTCAGCAGGAACCAATGAGGATCATTCTCGTGTTACGCAGCACGTTTGAGCTTCAGCAAGAACCAATGAAGATAATTCTCGTGTCACGCAGCACGTTTGAGCTTCTGCAAGAACCAATGAGGTTCATTCTCGTGTCACGCAGCACGCTTTGAGCTTCAGCAGGAACCAATGAAGATCATTCTTGTGTTACGCATCACGCTTGAGCTTCAGCAGGAACCAATGAAGATCATTCTCGTCACGCAGCACGCTTGAGCTTCAGCAGGAACCAATGAAGATCATTCTTGTGTTACGATCACGCTTTGAGCTTCTGCAAGAACCAATGAGGTTCATTCTCGTGTTATGCAGCACGTTTGATCTTCAGCAAGAACCAATGAAGATCATTCTCGTGTCACGCAGCACGGTTGAGCTTCTGCAAGAACCAATGAGGTTCATTCTCACACGTCAAGTCGGTTGAGATTCTGTTTATGTTCGCTGATCAGTGTTTAAATGTGAATAAAAGCCTAAATTCAATCTGTTCATATTCATAATATAAACCTAACATATCTCTTCAGAAAATTTAGACTAAACCACTCAATTAAAGCTGCGTTCACGACGTGTTGTAATTACAGCAGTCTTGAGATGACAGCACGTGATGTTCTATTCGGAGCTGTTCACATTCTTTCAGTTTAATGTTGACTTGAATGCAGCTGTAAGCAGTGTTAGCCGTGCTTCTTACTGACTTACGCTGCGTTCCATTCAAAGTCCGAACAAATCAGAATTCCAACCATCAAGGTGTTCCATTGTTCGGAAGATGATGTATATGTTAATGCTACTGTTAAGTTTGCAGGTGTTTCATTGTCAATAAAAAAGTTGTCTAGCAATGAAATTGCAGTGGTTAAAAACACTATGCTATGCAACACTAGCATTTCTTCTGCAGGTGTACGATAGGCAGGTGTGACACTTTATTCACTGATGCCTGTCAGGTAGTTTTTATGTGGTATTCTGATGTACTTAGATTTCTTTCTTTTTTTATCTAATGCAATGACGTTCATAAGGGTTTAAATACTTTTTCTTGGCCTCTGAATAATGTTTATTAATGCGTTGGCATAGTGAAGGTCCTATAGCCTGTTGAGAGAGAAACAGAGAGCGCATGGAGAGGGAGGCGTGACGGTTAAATGTTCCACATCACTGCAGTTTCCATGGTTCATGGGCCAGGCTGTTGGGGCACTTGTGGCCAATAACTCGGGAAACTTGTTATTGAGGGAGTTTTGCTCTCTGGGCTTTAAGATCCTTCAGTTTGAATGGTTTTTGCCTTTCTCCATTGGTGGACTCCAGAAGTCACCTCCTCTCTCTAGTTCACTTTTATTCGTCTTTTTCATCAGTCTGTGGTGATATCAGAGGCTCTCTGTGATGCGTGCCAGGGTTGGAGAGGTTTCTGACACCCCGGGTAGTGCTGGACAGGAAGTGATGCGACGGATTAAGTATGCACTTGTGGAAAAGAGAGAGAAGGAAATGGACACAAAGAAAGCTGGGAGGGACTGTGAAGGATTAGGACGTTGTTTTGATGCTTCGCCATTTTTGTAGAGACTGGATGGATGGAGAAGTGAAGGCAAAGCTCTCTGGCTGGGCTCATAGGGTGCAGCCTGAATGAACCGTACCGCTCGTAATGGGCACAAATTGTTCCTGTGCTGTGTGACTAAACGGTGGAGTTTAGAGCCGTATGGAGGGCTTTTGTTCGGGGGCAGTAATGAGTCAAAAGCCCTCAGGGGGTCAATAAAAAGAAGGAGGGGGTTGTTGTAAAAGAAGCCAGGGAAGAGAATTTATCAATCACTCTTCTCTCTTCTTCTCCTGCATGGGATGAATGAAAATCTGTTGCTGAAGTCCTTAGAGTCCTTAGTGTCGAGTGCGTCCATTCATCACCTGCGACGGGGGTGAGGGGCTTCATTTCCACGGGGTGAAACAGGCATCCGCTAAACCTCCGAATCCGATTATCACTAAAACTCAGCACTTAGTGTTTGTTAATTAAAGATACTTGACACCAAGCACTGGTGTAGTGCGTTTCAGTGAGTACAATGAGAGTTATAATAGTGCCATATACGCTGTAAGATGATCTGCCAAATTGCTCATTCACTATTTGGATTTAAAAAAAAATCTCATTCTACTTTTTCATCTGATCAATCACAAATTGGCTATTCTGGTTATGTAAATGTAAAATATTTTATGTAAATATTTTATAATCCAAAGTCATTCACCGACATTGTACACTACAACTTCGCTAAGCAGGAAGTGAAGCTGTATCTTGGAAACACTTTTGCATATTAAAATGAAACTTACTATGTGACCATGGGAAAATGGTTTAGAGAAAATTGCTAATTAATATTAATAAACTACTGTTGGTCGTTAACATCATTTTAAATAATTTTTGGACAGTGCTTTATATCCTGTACACCAATAAAACGGACGAAAAAATATGAAGCGGCACAACTGTTTTAAACATTGATAATAATCATAAATGTTTCTTGAGCAGCAAATCAGCATATTACAATGATTTCTGAAGGATCATGTGACACTGAAGAAATTTAAATTTAAATAATATTACTCTTTGTATATTGCAGTCTTGATGAGCAGAAGAGGTTTCATTCAAAAAGTTTTTAAAAATCTTACGAATTCCAAACTTTTGTACTTAGATGGATGGATGGATGGATGGATGGATGGATAGTGCAATGCATAGCATGGGATGCAGTGGTATAATGCACGCCGCCACTGGACTCTAGAGCAGTAGAGACGTGTTCTCTGAAGTTACCAATCACACTTCTCTGTCTGGCAATCCCATGAACGAGTCTTGGTTTAGTGGTTGCCAGGAGAACAGGACGTGCCTGACTGCATTGTGCCAAGTGTAAAGTTTGGTGGAGGGGGGATTATGGTGTGGGGTTGTTTTTCAGGGGTTGGGCTTGGCCCCTTAGTTCCAGTGAAAGGAACTCTTAATGCTTCAGCATACCAAGACATTTTGGACAATTTCATGCTCCCAACTTTGTGGGAACAGTTTGGGGACGGCCCCTTCCTGTTCCAACATGACTGCGCTCCAGTGCACAAAGCGTCAGTCCATAAAGACATGGATGAGCGAGTTTGGTGTGGAGGAACTTGACTGGCCTGCACAGAGTCCTGACCTCATGACTGAGTCCTGACCTCATCCCGATAGAACACCTTTGGGATGAATTAGAGCGGAGACTGTGAGCCAGGCCTTCTCGTCCAATATCAGTGCCTGACCTCACAAATGCGCTTCTAGAAGAATGGTCAAAAATTCCCATAAACACACTCCTAAACCTTGAGGAAAGCCTTCCCAGAAGAGTTGAAGCTGTTATAGCTGCAAGGGGTGGGCCAACTCCATATTAAACCCTATGGATTTGGAATGGGATGTCATTAAAGTTCATGTGCATGGAAAGACAGGCGTCCCAAAACGTTTGGCAATATAGTGTAAATAGAGGTAATCATATACTGCTGAGAAAATTTCCTTTTTTTCTTGATAACTATATAACTATAGTTAGTTACCATGGTAAATCTGTGTAAGGGTCTGAACCCATGTGAATGGAGTGTTTAATGTGAGCGGTATCTCTGGATGAGAGGCCATGAAGAGCTCCTGTTGTCCCTCACTCAAAGATCCCAGTGCCTTTCTGAGGGACAGCTGTTTAGAGCCCAGCCGACTGTTCATATGGATATGTATGTTAATGAACAGCAGAGAGAGAGAATGAATCTGCTTCACTGCTGCTCAACAAAGGGACGCGGCCGGTCGTGGTCAGGCCAGTTCTGTCGGCCGTCCTGAATATTGGGGGTTTCCAGCACACGTATTACTGTAGCTTCTTATCAGCAAAACAAAGTTAATATGTTCAAATCTACTAGTTCACATTCTTGATTCTTACTTGAGGTTTGTCTCTTGAGGTTTAGGTGTCTAATTTAATTAGAGTTAAGTAATCCAGGTCTCTATTTATCGTAAGTGTCTCCTGAGATTTCCTAGCGATATTTTATCCCGTGAAGAATTACATGCTCAGCATTTGTCTCTTAAACACCAAATCAGATTCAAAATAAAAGCAAAAGTGCCCTTAAAAACATCACGCGGTGCTGAGATTTTATTTTCAGGGATTTTTGCAAACCATGCATGCGGTTTTCATCCGACGAAGCCCATTTTCGATTAGATTCGAGCTAATAGATGCCTCGGTAAATTTGTTAAATGGACCAGAAAATGCTACAGTGATTTTATGCTAATTAGAAGTCGGCTAATTGTTAATAGATTGCAAAAAGCATCAAGTAAGGATGAACGTTTTTTTCTCAGCGGTTGTGAAATGAATTTTAGATTGATTCTCCTATTTGTTTTACTTAAACTGGACTTTATGAATATATGTGCATGCAAACAATGGAATTTTTTTTTTGTTATGCATTCAGCAACAGGTTATGAGATTCTGCATCTGAAGCTGGCTAATTGATAATAGATAGATTTAGATTGATTCTCTTCTTTTTTTACTTAAACTGATTCCACGTGCATTAAAAAATGATGTGCATGTAAACAATGCACTAAACGGTGGTTTGTTTGTTATCGAGCGTTTAGCAACAGGTTATGAGATGCTGTGCACGAGTCCAGGGGAAGATGTATGTGGTTCCTGGAGAAATTAGCTTCATGGTTGGTCTTGGATTCAGATGCCAGCATGGGGCACAGGACACCATTGCCTTTCCTCTGTCAGCAGCGCTCGACCACAATGGTGTAAATTTGTGTGGCTGTGCGCCCTCCTCACACGGCGACAGCAGCCCCCCGTGAGGCCAGCTGTGAGGGGTTAATGACAGCTGATCCGCCCCACTGGGGGCCCGCGGCCTTTGTGTGTCTGAATCTACACTTCACTCCCAGGAAGGAAGCCAAGCAGGAGAAATAGAAGATGAACAATGTTTGGATTTTGATGCTCAAAGTGCTGCACTGTGTGTCTATACATCTACTGAACATTCATATTAGACATAAGTATTCAGAAACATATTTAAAGGTGCACTTGTAACGTTTTAACCCATGAAGAGAAGATTCAAACAGCAGCGTAACTTTATTAAAGCAAACACAACAAAACAGTGTGCAAGGCACAAACAACACCAGACAATGAACACACAAGATCTTAAATACACACAGTAATGAACGCGGTGTTAAACAGGTGTGCGAATTACTATGACAGGCGGGAACAAAGGAAACAGGAATCAGAGAAAAGCAAACTAAAAGTCTTTGAAAACGAAACCAAAACACAGGCAAAACGTTGAAATATTTTAAAGTAAAAAAAGTTGTCATTTATCACTGTTTTTACTGTATTTTGATTCAATGAATGCAGCTTTGGTGCGCAGAAGACATAAAAAATATATATGTAAAAAAACGTTTTGACCGGTAGTGAATATGCAAATAAATAAATACTGATTAAGACTGTAAGAGAAACATGATGTCACTAAGATCAAAAAAAGGAAGGAAATGTCACTGCATTACAGGTTTGGACAAACCAAACATTACAAATGAATAAAGCATTTAATTAAATAAATGAATAAAATCAGTAAAAGTGAAACATAAGCAGAATTGTATTGACACATTAGAGGTTTCAGTCATGTTGCCTATTGGTTGTACAAAGCAGTATTTTAAAAATCATGCACTATTCACAACATTTAAGCTCTAGTGCACCGCATCGTCACATGACTGCATTGTGGTATGTTAAATATGTTAAATTCCACATCCATATATCACTTCAGAAGTGTTTATGGTTATTGTACATATTACACTCTAAAAAATGCTGGGTAAAAACAACCCAAGTTGGGATGAAAATGGATTAACTCAGTAATTGGATTGTTTTAACCCTGTAGCTGGGTTAAATGTTTCCAAGACAACCCAATCGCTGGGTTAAAACAACCCAATTGCTGAGTTAGTCCATTTTCATCCCAACTTGGGTTGTTTTTTACCCAGCATTTTTTAGAGTGCCACTTTTGGCAGTCGGACCAAATAACGATCCATGAAACCGATATTTATTTTGTTTATTTTGAGTTGAGTGCATTGCATTATGGGATACACTTTTCAACGCAATGAGCTCTGCATGTTGTTAGTCATCCAGGAATTATTTTTGCTGCACGCAATATTTTAAACAAAATTCTAAAAAGAACTATTCATTTAAAAGTGTAACTTACACACAGAGAAAAAGGGTGTCAAAATTGTACCTTTAGGGGTACAACAGGTTGTCGCTGGGGCAGTTAAAAGGACATCTTTGTACCTTTTTTACTCCTAAACGGTTCATATTAGCACCTTAGAGTACAAATACTCTATTTAAAGGTGTGACTCTTAAATGGAAATGGAAATATTTTAAATCAATGTCCTGTATTAATTTAAATTACAGACTTATACACTCAAAAAAGAGGCTTTTTTTAAGATTTACGGAATTTAATAGTAAAATTCCATCAATTGAATTGAATAATCCTGTGTAATTTAATTGAATAAAATGATTCATCAAATTAAACTAAGTAAGGATTATTCAGTTCAATTTGATGCAGTTTTACTGTTAAATTAAATTGCATAAATCTTAACAAAAAAATAAATACATTTTGCGTGTACTACAGAGTGGAGTTTCCAGTTTGAAGTGATTTGAATAGTTCCAGCTAATATTGGTGTAAAAGGTGTAAGTTCAAACCTCCAACTATTTCTCATTTTGCTAACTCTCTCTCTCTCTCTCCCTCTCTCTCTCTCCCTCTCTCTCTCTCTCTCTCTCTCTCTCTCTCTGCAGTATTTCTCCTCTGGTGTGCTCTGTGGCTCCGTGTCGGGGAGGTTATTGATGGCAGAATGAATGGAAGAGTCGCTGGCGACCTGCATGTATAGATGTGGATTTATCGCTCCGGATCCCTCCAACAATTTCATCAAAAGCCCATTGGCCTGTAGCGTTTCTCCCGTGATAAATCAGCCCGGGGCGCGGAGCGGATGAGAGACAGATGAGCGACTGGAGCAGAGGTCACGGTCCATCCCTCACGCCAACACAAATACAACTCACACTCAGATTTATGAACAGAATCAAACGTCTTCACAGGTTATTGGAGATCATTGACACACTTACTACAATTACTACAGATATTATTACTTCTGTAAAATCACAATGGAGTTAATATGTGAACAGTGTAAGAAACGTATACTTTTCAAAAGTTTGGGGTCAGTAAGAATATACTGAAAATTCTAAATGTTCTGTATTTTTGATCAAATAAATTCACTAGTTTTCATAAGAAACTTCTTTCAGAAACATTAAAAACAAACTTACCGACCCCAAACATAGCACTGAAACCCTATTGTAATTGTTAAATATCCAAGGATTCTCCCATAAAAGGGATCGGCCAGACCAAACCGTAAGTCGTAGAAACTTGAAACTTTGAGGATTGGTAGTACTCACACAGCCTACAACGTCACCAAGGCTCGGCCTGATGGGGGCGCCACAGCACTCAAAAGTACGAAACCGGGATGCCTCAGATTTCATCGAAAATTTCATGAAACTTTTGGGTATTTTGGATTTTTTTTCTTTTGGACTTTTGCAAACCTGTCCTAGTTTTTTGGACCAATCAGAAACAAACCAAATCCTGGAGTCTGGTTGTCAATAAATATTTTAAAAAGTTTTCTATTCATTAAAGGGCAAACCGTTTAAAGTGGGCGGAGCCACTTTTACTAAAATGGCTATAACTTGTGAATGAAAATAAATATTTTCACCAAACTTGGCACACAAATGTAAGAGCTCATTCTGTGGTCGCATGAAAAAGCATGTGGCGACTGGCCACTTGGTGGCACTATAACATGGAAAAAACCATGAAAATGGCTATAACCACCCAACTGTTAGTCCTATTGACTTGAAAATTGGCATGCAGTGTCTTTGTCCAAAGTGCAATGATTGTCTATGAGGACAATGGCGTATCTCAGAAAACATGGCTGTCTTCGACCAATGAAATTTGAGCACCTATTAGACAAGTTTAACGGAGGCTGATCGGAATGAAACTTGGTGGGCGTGTTTGACAGCAAAGCTCCTATGACGAGAAGATAGCATTGTGTCCTTTTTAGGGTCGCATCTTGTGGCATCATGTCCTGTTTTTTGTTTGTTTACATGTGTTTGTTCCGTATTGCGTTTATATTTCAGTCGTACAGCACCAGAATTCAGTCAGAAAAGGGTGGTCCACTTGTTTGGTGCGCACAAGGATTGGGATAGCAGCGTTCACACTTGTTCAAATGAGCCGCACTAACAGAGCAATCGCATCGGGTTTGTTTTAATCCAACCAAACATGTGTGAACACACCCTGGGAAACGCTGGGAAGGAATGGGATGAACTGGACTGACGAGAGAGATGAGTATAAGCGGGCCGTGGCGGCGGGCGGATGGGGTGTTTGATGAGAGAGTGTGAGCTGCCGTTGATTTACTGTCTGTGTGTGTTTGAAGTGGAGGACTGTAATTGCCCCCCGGGTTTCTCCCTGTGATCAGAGCGAACTCAAGAGATGGTAAACACACGCCTGGAGTAATCGCACATCAAATATTGACACAACTACTCTACACACACACTTCATTTCAAAACACCAGCCGTTCACAGACTGACCAACAACAGAAACGCTGCAAATGAAGTCTTTCACTTTAATCTCCTGCTAAAAAAGACAGCAGTAATCTCACATGTGAGTTTCATAAGAGATCTCAAACTGTGCTCAGTTTACCAAGAAAGTCTACAATCAAGTCAAACATTTCTCATCAAATTCTTCCAATAGAAAATGATATAAGCTGCTATCCAATAATTAGCATTGAATTACTTCTAGCTTGGTTTTTGTCATCATACACTGCAAAATATTTTTTTTTGTGTGTGTGCAAATTTTCCAAATTAAATGTTTTCTGAGAATGTATTGAATATGAGTTTCGTGTAAATGAAAATACAGTATTTTGTCTAAATTCAAGTATAAAAATGCTTGAAAGCAAATATTTAACCCAACCGCAGGTTTAAAACAACCCAACTGCTGGGTTAGTCCATGTCTGACCCAACATTGGGTTAAAACAACCCAGCATTTTTTAGCGTGCTGGTTATAAATCTTTTTTGCGTATACAAACGTTAACATTCAAAAACAAGTAACATTTAAAAAACATTTACATGAACGTCCATCTAAAGCCATTAATGACGTATGAATAATGTTTTTGAGAACATTATTAACGACCAGATCACGTTGAACGAATGTTTTATTAACGTTACTGGAAGAACGTTTGTTCATAACCTTCCCTGTTGGGCATGACGCCGTGCTGATTCGATCGCTGCGGTTGCACTTTGCAATAAAATCTCCCATGACTGAATTACATTTGCACTTGTTTAGTTGCGTAAATGCTACTGACATTCTCAGACATACACGGCCCTCAAAGGTGCAGACGAAACTCTCCGTTGTGCACATACAGGTCGTCCGCTGCCCTTAAAGTCAACTAGAGCTGGACTCTATATGACTCCAGTACATACAGCAGAAGAATGCAGTCGTTTGAAGTGTGTTTTATGTGGGCCACGGCTGTTTGTGCGAGAGATGAAACGCGTCCGGCCGGGGCTGATGGGAGTGAGGTTAGTGCCTGTGGCCACTGCAGACAGACAGCAGAGGAGCTGGCGTCAGGACTCTCGTACTCAACCACCGTCGGGCAAGCCAATTCCTGTACGGCACTTAACACAGGAGGAGGGGTTTTCCTCTTTCTTTCTCTCAGTGTCCCACGCTGCCTTTATCTCAGAGGAGATCTTTATTATATGCACTGCACCTACCACTTACTGCTCCTGTAAAATGTCTTTCCTGTGCTGTCTTTCTCTCAGACACACACAAACTTGGTGAATGTTTGTTCCTAAATGACACACTTCATGTGCACTTGCAGTCTTGTGGACTTTGAATGGCTGCCGTGTCCGTTAAGTCCACAGTACCGTAGCGTGTCCCATTTGTCATTTTAGGTTTCAGAAGGGTGCTTGTGAGCGTCTGATTTGCACCCTTGATGCACACTTCTGCCGAGCCCGCACTGAAGCGATAGAGTTTCCTTCAAATGTTTATCTATGCCATTAAAGTGCAGTCTTAAAAATAAAGCTTCCTAATGGGGGTTTTCACAGCGACGACAAAAGAATCATTCAGTGAAAAATGTTACAATTCTAAAGAATTCTAAAAAGGAATGGAAAGGTTCCATGGATGTTTAAAGTTCTTCATGGAATCATTCCAATAAAGAGTGTAGAAGAGTGTAGAGGTGTTGGGTTTACTTTATGTCAGAGATTTGACTAACTTTAATCAACATGCTTGGACTTTTCAAAAGGTTGCTTCACCATGACAGTAGAAGAGGTTTAACACAAATGCCTACTATAGCGCTCCTTGAGGCCACACTGAGAATGCAACATCATGCAGAAACACAATGACAAAACAAAACTCATTGAATCTTTTTAATATCTCAGTTGCCTGAAGCTCACGAGAGCCATTGTCTTGTGTAAAATGTGTCTCTTTGATTCAGGGTCATATCCAACACTGAAACCATGAACTTAAAAAGTAAATGTTAAAAAAATACTAAAAAACAAAAACAATATTATAAAATATAAAAAACTCATTTTATAACTAGATGCCAAAGAAATATTTCTCATTCTTAGTAAGTTTACCTTACTACTAAATAAATAAAATAAATAATAAATAAAAACAATATTGACATATAAATGTGTGTGTGCGTGCGTGCGTGTGTATTTTATTGGTTAGAGTTTAAACTCTAACACAACAATTACAACACAACAAAATGACTAAAACAGTGAAATTAAAACAAATAGAAAATACAAAAATATAAACTAAATCAAAAAATATATCTTTTTTAATAGAAGTAGCTCAATTATTCCAAAATAACTGCTTTGAATGACAAAATAAATAGATAAATATTCATATATTTAAGATTAATGTATTTGAATTGCATTAAATTTCCATCCATTTGGATTACACCGTTTTAATGAAAAGAAAGTAATACACTTTAAGTGATGCAAATATTCTGCATTCAGAAAAACATGGCATATAGTATATTATTAACTATTTGCATTTATTAGGTTTTATATAAATGATCATATTTTCAAAATATATTTATTCAAATTGTTTAGAATCAGCATGAATCCATTCATGAATTTAATTGTTAAACAATTGAATGTTCAAATATGGCTAGATGTGCAACAGGCAATATTCAAGACAAGTAGTTATGAAATATATAAACCTGGTTATTGTGTATTTAAAATACACTCAGTGTATTACTACAGTTATAGAAATCCAAATCCAAATGCATGGAAATTGTAAATGCAATTCAAATACATAAATCTTCGATTCAGGTCTAAATATTTTTCGAGTGCAGTTAATCAATCTTTGAGATCAAAGCTGGACTATATTCATGTGTTTATTTCTGACTCTTTTCTTGTCAGAAGACTTGTGAGTGAATCTGGAGGGCAGTGACCCTGGTTTGACCTCTCGGTGTGCCTAATCTGTGTGCTTCATCTCAGGACAAACCGTCTGAGAGCTCAGATCACGCTCAGGCCTTCAGGGAAGCAGATCACCTGAGATGCTCAATATTCCCGTATCCCGTCCTGGGGACGTCTCACACAGTTAGTAAACTGGTCATTTATTGTCATTGGTCCATCACATTTCACCCCTAAAAAAGAAGGAAATAAGAAATTAAATTTTGCATACAGAATAAAAATGAAGAATTTGGGGTCCTAGAAACTCTAATAACTAGTTGCATGCATATTACTAGTATATTGTCTTATTCTGCATGATCATATTCTACAACCCCTAATCCTTTCCAATACCTAAACTGAACAACTACCACACTAACTATTAATATGCAGTAATTAGGAGTTTATTGATTGAAATATCATAGTTAATCCCAAAAATAGTGTGAGCGAATTTATTTATGTGCATTGTGACACTGTTTTATGTCTAAACATTACATATTTTATTCAGACCTCATCATATATGTATAATATATAATGAAATATAATAATATTATGCATGATGGAAATTAAGCTTTTGAAAAGTTAAGACCTTTAAGTTTTATAATAACTGCACTTATTGAGCATTAGTTAAGCATTGGTAAATAGTTAAGTCATCAAGCAGTAAAAGACATTAATAAGCAGTTTATAAATGCAGCTATGAATGCCTTATTTTTGATTTATAAGCATATATATATATAACGTGTTTAATACTTTATTAATCATCCATTTCCAAATCATGTACACTCAAAAAAATGCTGGGTTGATTTAACCCAATGTTGGGTCAAATATGGACTAACTCAGCAATTGGGTTGTTTTAACCCAGCGATTGGGTTGTCCTGAGCAAACATTTAACCCAACCGCAGGGTTAAAACAACCCAACTGCTGGGTTAGTTCATATTTGACCCAACATTGGGTTAAATCAACCCAGCATTTTTTAGAGTGTATTAGATTATTTATAAACCAGTTATTTAGGAGTCGTCAGCGGTTCATAATATAATTTAGAAAGTGTAAGTAAATGATTAATAAACTATTTAAATGTACATTTACATTCTAAAAAATGCTGGGTTGTTTTAACTCAATGTTGGGTCAAATATGGACTAACCCAGTAGTTGGGTTGTTTTAACCCTGCGGTTGGGTTAGATGTTTGCTTAAGACAACCCAATCACTGGGTTAGTCCATATTTGACCCAACATTGGGTTGTTTTTTTACCAAGCATTTTTTAGAGTTTATACATCTTATTATTTATATTAGCATATAGAAGTAGTTACTCGAGTGTTATTAAATGCTTTATTAACATGTATTCCTACATGATTAATTCAGGTAGTTATGAAACATGTAGTAGTTGTCAGTGTGAGCTCCTCTAAAGCGAGGACCGGTTATGCCTCGTAACGCTTTCACGAAGGAGATGTAAAGGCTCTGCTTTCCTCTGCACTGCTGGTCTATAATGTTTGAAAGTTGCTACTGAGGTAATTTTGACACTGCAAAATATTTTATTATATTTTTAGTTTTGGTAATAATTGTATTATCATTAGTCCTCACTTCAGAGGAGCTCTCACAAATACTGACAGCTACTAAATGTTTTATAAATGTTTATTAATATATATATATATATATATATGCATATATGCATAATGTATATATGTGCCTGTGTAGTGTGCGTGTATATATATATATATAATGTATATATTTATATATAATATATTTAATTATATTTAATTATGTATATATATATATATATATATATATATATATATATATATATATATAAATACTTTTCTTTTTGCACTGCAGTAATGAAAGTTGTGGAAGAAATCTGCTTAATTGTCATGCAAATATTGCCACTTTTAATTTAATTTTAATAGTTATACATATAGACTTAATTGAATATATATATATATAATGTATATATGTGTCTGTGTCGTGTATATATATACTGTTTATATATAATGTATATATGTGCTCTGTAATGTAAAGTATATATATATATATATATATAATGCATATATGTGCCTGTGTGTGCGTATATATATATATATATATATATATATATATATATATATATATATATATATATATATATATATATATATATATATATATATATAATGCATATATGTGCCTGTGTATATATATATATATATATATATATATATATATATATATATATATAATGTATATATGTGCCTGTGTGTGCGTGTATATATATATATATATATATATATATTAGGGCGGGACTTTAACGTTGCGTTAATTAAGATTAATTAATTGCGTGACTTTAACGCGTTAATTAAGATTAATTACGCAAAAAATAGATAACAATTTTAACTTATTTTTGCACCGCGGAACGTTTTTTAATGAATGAGTTATCGACGGACCGATTATACTGGAACACCAACTAGCCTTCTTGACTTCTGAACACAACAAACCACAGTGAACATGAACGAAGAAGCTGGCGAGACTGCTTTGCTTGGCCCCGTGGATGGGAAATTTTGTTTTAAAAAACGAAAGGATGGAAGCGTCGACAAGAGCATGGTTGTGTGGAAGCTATGCAACAAGGAATTTGCGTGACGAGCCCCAAATATCACCTCAACGCATAAACGCTGGACATAAATAAATAAACGAAATTTTGTTGATTAAGCTTATGTATTCAGTCATTATTCAATGGTATACTAAAAATCCATGTGAAAAAAATTACTTCTCACTGTTCTCAGGTCAAATATTTATATGCAATTAAAATGCGATTAATTTCGATTAATTAATTACAAAGCCTCTAATTAATTAGATTAATTTTTTTAATCGAGTCCCGGCCCTAATATATATATATATATATAATGCATATATGTGCCTGTGTGCGTGTATATATATATATATATATATATATATATATATTTCTTTTGATGTCTGGGTGAGGCATGTTCTTGACAGATTGTGTGAGATTCACCCTTGGCCTGTTTTTCCAGCTGATTCCTCCTTGACAGTCCGGAAGAGTCCGGCAACAGCCTGACATTGCGCAGGATGAAGGTTAAACGCCTGCATAGTAAAACATGAGCGTTAGATTGATAGAAATGCAGTGTATGTCTGTACACACGGGTCTCCTCGCAGATGACGCCGTGACGTATGACTGCAGGAGCTCAGAGGGATCACTGTCCATTTGTCTGAGGATGAAGAGGGTGAACGACAGAGAGAAATGAAGGCGCTTTAATACAGCGCTGAGAGAGTTATTCGGCACTTCTCTGAGGGTGTGTACGTGAACACACATTATAAGATCAGAGAGAAGTCTGGAGGCGTCCCGGGCCGCTCTCTCTTCCTCTCTGTATCTTTTGAAGTGGGTTGGGTTCAAATTACTGCTGTAAAATCACTGAGAGTTTGACGGGCCCCCGTCCTGTCCGTCGGGCCGAGCAGAAGGTGTCTGCTGAAGAGCATGTAATTAGGCAATGCTTTTCTGGCCTTTAGCCTCACAATAGGCACTTAACTTCTGAAAGGAGCTCATTGTTTTGGGATCGCACACTTGGCTGGATCTCTCTGACACCAGATTGGCTCTCATTGTAAGTGGAAATGTACATTATAGGACGAGACCTCTTCAGCCTCTGGCTCTCGGGGCCGTTTACAGCGCTTTTAACGAAATATGCAAAAAATGTTATGCTTTTTGGCCATTCATTTACACAAACAGGTTTCAAAGTGCACGTTTTTAAAATGAAACCGTTGTCATCTCCTCTCCCTCTCACTTAGCAATACCTTAGCAACCACCCAAAAAATCCTAGCAACCACTAAGCAAAGCCCTAGGAACCACCCAAAACCACTTAGCAACCACCCAGAAAATCCTAGCAACCATTAAGCTAAGCCCTAGCAACCACCCAGAACTCCCTGGCATTCACTTACGCTCAACAAACCACATAGTAACCACCGCAGAACTCCATAGAAACCACTTAGCCACCACCCAGAACACCTTAGCATTCACTTAGAAACCACCCAGAATTTCCTAGTTACCAGTTACACCATAGAAACCACATAGTAACCACTCGCTATCAACCACCCAGAACATCCTAGAAACAACTTAGCAACCACCCAGTACATCCTAACAACCACTTAGCAACCACCCAGTACATCCTAACAACCACTTAGCAATTCCTTAGCAACCACCCGAAACCACCTAGAACATCCTAACAACCAATTAGCAATGCCCTAGCAATCTCCCTAGAAACCACTTAGCAACCACCCAAAACCACTTAGTAACCACCCAGAACATCCTAGCAGCCACTAAGCATAGCCCTAGCAACCACCCGAAACCAATTGGCAACCACCCAATACACCCTGAAACCACTTAGCAACCACCTTGAACGTCCAACCACCCAGAATATAGCAACTGCTTTGCAATGCCTAGCAACCACCCAGAACACCCTAGAAATCCCTTAGCAATGCCCTAGCAACCACCCTAAACTCCCTAGAAACCACTTAGCAACAACCTAGAATACCCTAGAAACCACTTAGCAACTACCCGGAACATCCTAGCAGCCACTAAGCAATGCCCTAGCAACCATCCCGAACACCCCAAAAACCACTTAGCAACCACCTAGAATATAGCAATTGCTTTGCAAAGCCCTAGCAACCACCCAGAACATCCTAACACCTTCTTAGCAATGCTGTAGCAACCACCCAAAACAACCTAGAAACCACTTAGCAACCACCCAGAACTTCTTAGAATGTTTGACTTAACTTTAGACTTAAACATGTACAAAAATCTCATTCTTCTTCATAGTTCTCTTCTTCTTCTTCATAGTTCTCTTCTTCTTCTTCTTCTTCTTCTTCATAGTTCTCTGCAGTTGATATCAGATATCAGACATAAAACTATGAATAATCAGATATAATTCAAATATATTGGACTATACAGTCTGTTTTTTCCACTTTAGGTTCAATGAAATTTAAGATTCAAGTTTGTAAATGTCCCATTCCCACTGACTGAAAGCAATGATTGTAATGTAATGTGTGCGTGCTGAATTCTGATGGGTCTTGATTTATTTAACCATCTGTAGACGTAGAAAGTCTAAAACTGAACTCTGTTCATTTGTGTCCTTGCCATTATTTCTTCAGGAGACGCAGAGGAGCTGAAATGTGACTGAGAAGCTCTTCATCTCTGATGGATCTCACAGTCTCAGCTGCTCTCCGCTCGTCCCAGCCGCTTCAGGTGCGGTTATTGCCTTCACCTGGGGCTAAAAGGTGTCCCGGGGTAAAGACGTCCCTAATGGGAGGAGAAAGCTTTTACCTCCTGCTTTAGAGAGTTTTGTTGTTTGATCCTAAAATACCTCCGCTGATGAGGTCGCTGTGGCGTAATTTGTGTGGTTAGATTGGCCTGGCGGGAGTAATGGAGTAAGATTGAGCCGCGTGTTCCCGAGCGAGTGCTCTTTCGGCCTCCACGCGGCGCGAGACTTCAGGCCTGTGATTTTCACCTCATTTTGCTGATATGATTGGAAGTGGACGGTTTGGTGCACAAACGACAGAACTGCGTGCCTTCAGTTTGTGAAGTTTGGTTTTGTACGGGAACACACACTGAAGTGAAAGAGAGTTTAAATTCATATTAGATATCCAAAAAACACTTGTAAAGCCCCACTGAAGTGCCTTTAAAGTGCCAGATGAAACTGGATAAGTGTCACCACTGCCCTGTAAATGAACAGCCAAAATACACAACAAGTTTTACATTTTTAGTTGAAAACAGCAGATCAATCATATACCAGAATGCATTGCATTCAGCTTCATCTCACATAAAAACACAAACACACGGGTCATTCTCAAAAATATGAATAATGTCAAATATCATTGCACATTTTTTACTGTCAGTACCCTGAAAACAAATTATTTGTTCAAATTGCTTAAAGCAACACAATTGCTATACATTGTGTCCTAACTTAATTTAATTGCGTTCAATCCACTTAAATATAAGTCAAGTTGAAGTTTACGTAATCCGTTTGTGTTGCGTTTACACGAATGATTTGTGTTGGATTAACTGAAACTGGGCGGGGCTTGTTAGTTCCCAGCATGCTTTGCATAGCTAAATCAAGAGAGAGTAAATGTTGTTATTTTAAAGGTAAAGGTGTTATTTAATGTATTTTGAGCAAGGTGAGACTTGATTTGGATTAATAGTGTTTAATATTCAATTATGTTGGAATTATTAGAACAATTTAAATTTCAGTGGGTTACCATTGTGGAGAAGAGCGGCTGGGGATTGATACAACTGAAGTCATAGCTGTTAACAGAGATTATAATGCCTAGCATTTAAGATGCTAATGTATGCTTTTATAAGCTGAAAGTTTGTCAGCTAGCTAGTACAGTAAATTAATTTGGTTGTGTAACATTAAAATCTATGAAATTGAATTGAATGACTGTATGAAATTTAATGTCAGGGAGACATTATTTGAGACTTAATTGAGTCTCTTAAAATGTGTTCATTCCATGATGTTGAAGTTACGTGAACAAATTATGTTTGTTTAACTTAATTGATTCACATGGGAAAGATGTACACAATTATATATGTATTATTGACAATATTTTTACTGTAAAATGATCACTGGCATTGTTTTCCTCTAACAGAGTTTATAAGCTGTACAGTACAATTAATAAGTGCTTTTTTAAAAGAAATAAATACTTTTATTCAGCAAGGATGTATTAAATTGATCAAAAGTGACAGTAAAACATTTATAATGTTACAAAAGATTTTCGTATAAATTATGTTCTTTTGAACTCTCGGTTCATCACAGAATCATAAAAAAACATTTTCAACACTAATAATAATGAATGTTTCTTAAGCATCAAATCATCATAGAATGATTTCTGAAGGGTCATGTGACACTGAAGACCGGAGTAATGATGATAAATTCAGCTTTGATCACAGCATCTGTACTTTACTGAAGCATTTGATAGAAACTCAACTCAAGCCTCAGTGCAGCCCGCAGACAGTTACTGCACTAAACACACACACACACACACACACACACACACATGTGGGCATGTTTTTGTAAAATATCAGGATGTGTATAATGACATGGGTATGACACAGGTATTACAAAAAGAGGGTGAAATATGAGGACGTTCCCCATGTCCTCACTTTTCAAAATGCTTATAAATCACACAGGATGAGGTTTTTTTCACAGAAAGTAAACTGTGCAGTCTCCTGTGATGGGTAGGTTTAGGGGCAGCGTGTGTGTGTGTGTGTGTGTGTGTGTGTGTGTGTGTGTGTGTGTGTGTGTGTGTGTGTGTGTGTGTGTGTGTGTGTGTGTGTGTGTGTGTGAGATGGGTAGGTTTAGGGGATAGAAAATACGGTTTGTACGGTATAAAAAGCATTACGCCTATGGAATGTCCCTACATTTCACAAAAACAAACATATGTGCGTGTGTGTGTGTGCACACAAATGCGCACGCACACACACATACATGCACACACACATACATGCACACACACACAAACATGCACACAAGCACACACACGCACATACATGCACACACACATACATGCACACTCACATGCGCACACACACACACACACACACAAACATGCACACACACACACACACACACACAAACATGCACACAAGCACACACACGCACATACATGCACACACACATACATGCACACTCACATGCGCACACACACACACACATACACAAAAACAACTAAAACGAGAGATGAAGCATCAGTGACTCATTGACAAGTGCACTGGTAACGCAGAGGCATTCCAGGCAATCATGCTGAACTGCACCTCTTGGCCCGAATTCACAACAACAGAAAGCACTAAACATTTATGTTCGGCTGTTTTTACATCATTCAGCAGGGAAACATTACTCAGCTCAGACAGATCGGAGACAACACACACACACGCACATTCTTCATTGTCACGTCAGGACTTCATGAGTGTGTGTGTACAGCGCTGTTTTTCTATAAATCATGAACCTGATTCCTGTGGTTCATGTCCAGGAGACTTGTCTTTTAACACCTGTGTTCTCAGTTTTTCATGTCATGTCAGAACATCACAAGCGTCTTACATCACCTGCACTGATGCATTTACTGCTCAGAACAGGACAAACACTGCTATAAAACCAGAAGGATTTGAGTGAGATACAGCGAATCTTCTGTCCACTCCTATCCGTTCGTGCACCTGTTGACGAGATCAGCTGCACTCGTGAAGTTTTGACGAATGTCTTTCTAGCACATAAAGGGTTAAGAATGCTTGAGTTGGCCCGTCAACACCTTACAGAGCGAGTGCACACTCACTTTATGAACAAGAGTGTGGCGTGCCAAAAATCTCATTCACTAGAAAGGCAGTAAATCTGTCTTACCTTCAGCCGCAGGACAGAGAGACACTGAGACGCCTGTCACACACACACACACACACACACACACATCTGGTCTGGTTCACTATCTTTGTGGGGACTCTCCATAGACGTAATGATTTTTATACCGTACAAACTGTACATTCTATCCCCCTACACTGCCCCTAAACCTACCCATCACACACACACACACACACACACTGCGCCTGCCCCTAAACCTACCCATCACACACACACACACACACACACACACTGCCCCTGCCCCTAAACCTACCCATCACACACACACACACACACACACACACTGCCCCTGCCCCTAAACCTACCCATCACACACACACACACACACACACCCTACCCATCACAGGAAACATTCTGTATTTTTACTTTCTCAAAAAAAACTCATTCTGTGTGATTTATAAGCCCTTTGAAAAGTGGGGACATGGGGAAATGTATGTTTCTAAATATTAACATTAATAATATATAATATTTATTTATTTACCACTGGCTGGACCCCACAATGTAATATAAACAAGGACACACACACACACGCACACGCGCACACACACGCACACACATGCTCACACATGTTTGTTTTTGTGAAATGTGGGGACATTTCATAGGCGTAATGGTTTTTATACCGTACAAACCGTATTTCTATCCCCCTACACTGCCCCTGCCCCTAAACCTACCCATCACACACACACACACACACACACACACTGCCCCCTAAACCTACCCATCTCTCACACACACACACACACACACTGCCCCTGCCCCTAAACCTACCCATCTCTCACACACACACACACACACACACACACTGCCCCTGCCCCTAAACCTACCCATCTCTCACACACACACTGCCCCTGCCCCTAAACCTACCCATCACAGGAGACTGTGCAGTTTACTTTCTGTGAAAAAAACCTCATCCTGTGTGATTTATAAGCATTTTGAAAAGTGAGGACATGGGGAACGTCCTCATATTTCACCCTCTTTTTGTAATACCTTTGTCATACCCATGTCATTATACACATTTGTGCCCACTCACACACATGCTCACACACACTAAAACACATGCTCACACACACAGACACACACACGGACACACACATACACACACACACACACACTCACTCACTCACACACACACATACACACACACACACACTCACACACTCACTCTCTCACACACCCTACCCATCACAGGAAACATTCTGCATTTTTACTTTCTCAAAAAAACTCATCCTGTGTGAATTATACGCCTTTTGAAAAGTGGGGACATGGGGAAATGTATGTTTCTAAATATTAACATTAATAATATATAATATTTACTAATAAAATATTAAAATTTTGTTCACAATAGAACATTTCTGAAGTGACTCGTAGAGCCTCATTCTGTCCGTCACGTCTGTAATCTCAGGTGAACGGCGCGGGCTGTTGTGTTTTAAATGACATGCGTGTGCACAAATCAACTCTCTGTGTGCTCACATGTTTAGAGAGAGAAGAGAGAAGAGGACTCAAACATGGCCAGAAGAGTCTGCTGACCTACAGACGCTGGTGTGATGTTTCCATTTCATCTACCGCCCCCTACTGGACACTTCAAACTAAGGCAACAGCTTGAGGTTTAGTCATTTATATAAGAAAAATATATAAGTCATTTTGTCCTGATTGCATTTAGAATTAAACTTTGGAGTCATTTCTGTACCACATTATAGGCTGTTTATGTTTTACATTTAAGTCATTTAGCACAGGGGTTTTCTATCATGCCACACACACACACACACACACACACAATATATATATATATATATATATATATATATATATATATATATATATATATATATATATATATATATATATATATATATATATATATATATATACTCAATTTATTTAATTGTAATCTATTTATATAATCTATTTGTATTTATTTATATTTATCAGTTTTTATTTATGCATCTAATTTAATCTATTGAATAGATTAATTCATATTTTAATATTTTTTACAGGTTCTCTCTAAAGAAGTGCTTCCTTTACAAATGCAGTCAATTACCAGAATATTCCTACAGTCTGCATGTAAGAAATAAGCATGCCAAGTTGCCAACAAATAATAAAATAGATTTTGGGTAGTATGCACAGTGTGTTATTTTTAATATCGTTAAGCTAATAAAAAAGCTAATTACAGAATATTTTGTCAAAAAAAAAATCCTTTAAACACACTTAACCTTGTTATTTTTCAGCTCATGCCAAGAGATCAACTTCACACGACCACCAGAGGGCATCAGTGGCAAACAGTGACAGCAGACAGCAGCACGACTGCAGGAGAAGAAGAGGAAGAAACTTTTTGTTTTCATTAAATGCAAGTTAGTGTAAGTGTGAATTACTGCACTTACACACACACACACACACACACACACACAAAGACAATTATTTCTCAGTGCTGTGGGCCATGGGTCTGATCTGCACACAAGGTCAGTTTAACAAGAACTTTAACAGGGGCTTAAAACTATACAGACAACACACACATGACAAGCATGAGGAACACATCCAAACACATTGAAACATAGATAAAACAATTACAACAATCTTTGTAAATACCTAATAAATTACAAATTAAGAATCCTTTGAGAAATTCAAATTACACTTAAGTAAACTGCTTTTAATAAAAAAGCAGGGTCATTTGTGCTAGACCAAATGAATTAAAATAAAGCAATAAACTACGGAAGAGGCTGTATTACAACTGTTTTGCCAGCCATTTAAGGCAGCAATATGACAAAATACAGCAATGATCAATAACTGCAGGCTCCACAAGGTAAATATAAGACTTTTAAAGACCCTTTTAATACCATTATTTATAGAGGCATATTTATTTTAATATAAAGGCCATTTAAAATTTCACATCCAAAAATGCATCTATTCAAATTCAACATTAACATTTCAATAAATATAAACCAAGGAATTGATGGGCTGAAATAAAACTAAATACAACAAAATGATAATAAAAGTAAGCCTTAAACATAAGAAGTGTTACCAAGATGTTAGCAGCAGATCATTTAAGTCCTGTAAGTTGTGTGGGCGTCCATGGGTCAGACTTTGAGCACATCCCACAGATGCTCGATTGGATTGAGATCTGGGGAATTTGGAGGCCAAGTCAACACCTCAAACTCATTGTTGTGCTCCTCAAACCATTCCTGAAGCATTTGTGCTTTGTGTCAGGAGCATTATTCCGCTGAAAGAGCCACAGCCACCAGGGAATACCATTTCCATGAAAGGGTGTACATGGTCTGCAACAATGCTTAGGTAGGTGGGACGTGTCAAAGTAACATCCACATGGATGGCAGGACCCAAGGTTTCCCAGCAGAACATTGCCTCCGCCGGCTCGCCTTCTTCCCATAGTGCATCCTGGTGCCATGTGTTCCCCAGGTTAGCCATGCACACACACCCAGCCATTTACATGATGTAAAATAAAACATGTTTCATCAGACCAGGCCACCTTCTTCCATTGCTCCGTGGTCCAGTTCTGATGCTCATGTGCCACTGTTGGTGCTTTCGGCGGTGGACAGGGGTCAGCATGGGCACCCTGACTGGTCTGCGGCTATGCCGCCCCATACACAACAAACTGATGCACTGTGTCTTCTGACACCTTTCTATCAGAACCAGCATTAACTTCTTGAGCAATTTGAGCTCCAGTAGCTCATCTGTTTGATCGGACCACACGGGCCAGCCTTCGCTCCCCATGTGCATCAATGAGCCTGGGCCGCCCATGACCCTGTGGCCGGTTCACCACTGTTCCTTCCTTGAAGCACTTTTGATAGATCCTGACCACTGCAGACCGGGAACATCCCACAAGAGCTGCAGTTTTGGAGATGCTCTGACCCAGTCGTCTAGCCATCACAATTTGGCCCTTGTCGAACTCGCTCAAATCCTTACGCTTGCCCATTTTTCCTGCTTCTAACACATCAACTTTGAGGGCAAAATGTTCACTTGCTGCCTAATATATCCCACCCACTAACAGGAGCCGTGATGAAGAGATCATCAGTTTTATTCACTTCACCTGTCATAATGTTATGCCTGATCAGTGTATATGGTAAATTAAGGTTTCGTTCTATGGCTTGTTCACACTTTTTCCATTTGTATAGACTCAGCATTCCACTCTGAAGGGCTCATCACGACGCATCAATCCCTATAAAGGGTTTACCCTCCAGAGTGAGCACTTCAATGGGATGAAGGGTGTAGGGGACCTGAAAAACTGTTCCTTGGAATGCACTTCTGTTTCATCTTGTATGCGCAAAGAATCATAGGAGCGAAGTGTCCTTTCAAAATCCAGACTTGTTGAGTGACAAAATAACCTTATCAAATTCAAACACAGTTGAGTGCATAAGTGTGTAGTGTGTCAATTACAACACAACTTACATTTTTGGTTTTAAATCTAACCGATTAAACTGGAAATGTGAATATAAAGAAACTTTATGGCATCTAATAAAGAATAAACATTTAAGAATCTGCGCTAGTTCTTGGTCAACAATCAAATGTCAAGTCAAGTCACCTTTCTATAGCGCTTTATACAATACAGATTGTTTCAAAGCAGATTTACAGTGATAAACAGGAAAATAACAATTCAGTGATGCAAACAGTGTTTAATCCAGCTCTAAAATGACAACTGTAAATCAGTGTTGATTCAGTTCAATAACAGTCAAAACAGTGATGTCATCGTCCAGCTAAGTTTAGTTCTTATAGTGTCAGTGCAGTCAAATCAGTAATATTGATGAATATTAAGGGAATATTAGGGGTGAATATTAATGTAACCAAATTGTGTCAAGAAAGAGAACATGATAATCATGGTTTGTTCATGTCAGCTCCAGTGCTGCTGTCATTAAAGCAAAACAGGAACAATAATATAAGCAAAAGATATTTTCAAATTCTTGTTTTTTCAGTCAAACATATTTAATTTGTAACAGAGCATGTAAGAATAGGTAACTAACTTGTTTTTTATTCACACTATTCATCAACAGGTATGAAAGCTTGAAACTAGTTTTTCTCTCTCTCTCTCCGAGGTAGGCAACAGTATTTTATTGTAATATTTACAAATAACAGGATATATAGTATATTGAATTACAATATTAAATTGTAATTTTGTCCTGTAAAATTACAGGAAATTCCTGGAAACTGAGTTGCAGTAAATATACAGGGAATTATAATAAATTACAGCATTTTACTGTAATAACGCTTCTATAATCACAGCACTGCTGTATAAATACAGTACTTTATTGTATTTTTTTATTAAAAAACAGTCAATTGTATCATGCTGTAAATTCACGGCAGTGACTTTCCTGTAAAATTACAATACATTTTTAACAGTGTACCAGTCAAAAGTTTGGCTGTTTGAAAGGTCTCTTCTGCTCACCAAAGCGGAATTTATTTGAGCAAAAATACAGTACAAACAGTGATATTGTGAAATATTATTAAAATAACTGTTTTCAATGTGAATATATAGTAAAGTGTAATTTATTCCTGGTCAAAGCTGAATTTATCATCATTACTCCGGTCTTCAGTGTCACAAGATTCTTCAGAAAGCATTTATTTTGAATAACATTGATAATTACTGAGTATTAAATCATCATATCAGAATGATTTCTGAAGGATCATGTGACACTGAAGACTGGAGGAATGATGCTGAAAATTCTTGATCACAGGAATAAATTACATTTTAAAGTATATTAAAATTGAAAGTCATTATTAACATAATATAAATATTAAGATTTTGACAGAGTAAATAGTATATCTAATCAGATTCAGTACAAATAAGAGATAAAAGAAGATTCTGTGGCTGTAAAGAGGTCATAATAAATAATACAGGTATCCCACGTACAGGTACAGTGTGTAAACTTTATAAATTTGTCTTAAAGTGATTGCACTATAGTAGTTATTATTATATAGATAAGAAAATATCATCAAAACAAGTGTCAGTCAGCCAGGCTCAAATGCTGCAGGATCTTTTCTCAGACCTAACCTTTCATCATTCCTACATTTATCCAAAGACACTTACAAATGAAGAACATAATTATGCAGTTAGTCACAGTCAACAACATTTATAGGCTAGCTTTATTAGCTTAGGAAACAAACTCAATGTGTGTTTAGTGTTTGTATGCAGTTCTCAAGTTCACACAGGTGTATTTCATCACATTAACTATGAACATATTCCATAATGTTTCACAAAAGCATATCAGTAATCTACAAGCTAACTAACTTTTTTTTGTTGTTAAATATTTTGCTTTGAAAGTACGCTGGTGCTGTTTACATAAAACAAATGGCACATGGTTTGATATAGTTATGTAATCAATGACATTCATGCATTTTTAAGTATGACTGAAGTGTCAAAATACTTTTTGGGGCCTTGTAATGTCTGGCTATCGCGAAGAAACACTCTACAGTTATTGCAAACGATGTGTTTATTATATCAAACAGTCGTGATGGGCTTCAGGGCGTGTATTTGTGAGTGTGTGTAGCCGAACTGGGCCGGTGGTTCGTGTTTCTCCACCCGTTTCCATTCGCCCAACCCCCACATACCACAAGAGCCCGCCCTTCTTCATTCCGTACAACCGAACATGATAACACCCCCTTACGGAGCGTCACTCGCGTCTGAGCCAAGCATCATGGGAGTTGTAGTCCTCAGGCTACAGGAGGTAACGGACGCCGCGCGCTTTTAGAACTACAAGCCCCAAACGTCACCACGCCCACAGACGGTTCCCATCCAATCTGAATATGTGGGAGGGGAGCATCCGCCCACAAAAGCCACAGCAATTTTACTGTGCCTCAAATGCAATTGTGCATCAAAAAAGTGAACAATTGGAATTTCGGGAAATGTCGTGAGTGAATTCCGCCGAATAATCTCATACAAATACATCCGGGACAGATAAAGAGAGAGCGAAATAGCCCAGGCATGCTGGTTTGGCATTCATAGATATTTAAATGGCAGTGGGTGGGCCCTCGCGCAGACGGAGATCTCTGACAGACCTGCACATATATCCGCGGAGGAATATTATTTAATTCCGGATCTAACAGCGGAGATAGGCCCGGGTTCACCGCACACGGGACCGCCGCTGCTCAAGCCGACTCACTTGGCATTTTGTGCTCCGTTATTGAAGGGTGTTTTTGCATTGGCACCGCCCTTCCTGGCGGGGTGGGTCCGTGCGTCAGAGCTGCGCCACAGTCTGCGGCCGCTGGAGCAAATAGGCCGTCCTTCTGCTGGGCTGTTGCCTGCCTTCTGCCTGCCTTCCACGGCGTCCGGCCTTTTTTCTCTTAAACAACTCCTCTCCGGGTTTTATTAATGCGGAATGAGTGGTACGTACCCTCCCCTCCTTATGCGTCTCCACCCCTTAATTCTCCATGCGTGTGTCTGTGCTATCCATCCATCGCTGTCCCCCCACTTTTACATGGGATCTGCTGTTTATTTGTGCCCATTGATTAGTTTTGGGTCTTGTGCAATGCCTGTAATGGATGGGAAACCTTGCTGATGTGTTAAGATGTTTGCATTATAAAACCTGATCTGTTCATCATGCTGCTGGATGCTTTACAAGTGTAATGTGGCATTGCATTTTATTTGGGTTCCAACTCCAAAATTCATTGGGTTTGACATTTGACACTTTTTTTTTTGCAGATCAAAAGAAGGAAGCCATGGCCACAGATGGGGGGAAAGCCAGTGGAGGTGAAGTGGGTGCGAAAGGGAAAAGTTCTGGATCACAGGTATCAGAAATGTGAAGTTTGACTTGAAGTGCCCACTCATTTCTGCACTGAAAGCACTTCCTGATTATTGCAGGGCGCTTGACTGCACAGTTACTCGCAGACACGCTGTTCCTGTCTTAACCTGTTATGCTCTGCAACTCTATGATAAAACGTTTGTGAACTGTGTTAGGTAACACTTTTAATCTTTAGCGGTTCAGAGTCGGAACAAACATTTCATTATAATGATTTTGCACAAACATACAGTGGAGTCCAAAAGTCTGAGACGCCGTGTGGATCAACCTGAAAACTTATCTCATGATTTTCACTCTTATTTCGCTAATATATGTTTGTGTGTGTATATCGTATAAATTAGACATTTTAATTTTGTGACAACAGAGAACATTATAATCGTGTTTTGTAATGTCAGCTCCAGTGTTGCTGAAATTAAAGCAATAATAATTATTTAATAATTAAATCTTGTAAATTTTTATACAGCACAAGTAATGATGTAATGTATTATAATTAGTGCTGGGGAAAATAAATAAATAAAAAATAAAAATATTTGTAAATAAAAGTTTGTGTTTACATAATATATGTGTGTGTGCTGTGTATAATTATTATGTATATATAAATAAATACACACACATGCATGTATATGTTTCAGAAATATTTGCATGTGTATATACTCTGTATGTATAATTTATCATATATGACACACAATTCTGAAATATATACATGCAGGTGTGTGTATTTATTTATATATACATAATAATTATACACAGCACACACACATTATGTAAACACAAACTTTTATTTTGAAAGCGATTAATCACGATTCATTTTCTGATTCAGCTCCAGTTTTGCTCTAAAGCAATAATAATATTAATAATATAAATTATATAAGCACAATATATTTTCAAATTTTGTACATTTTTCACTTAAGTATATTCTTGAAAAAATATGTAAAATTAAAAAAATTTGTGTGTGTGTGTGTATTAATACAAATATAAATAAGAAATCCAATTTTCTAATTACTCTTATACATTTTTTGACAATAAAAATATATTTTCCAATTCTTGTACATTTTTCGCACAAGTATATTTAATTTGTAAATGTAAATATATTTTAAAAAATATATATTGTAGTAGCATTTTCACTAGTGTTTACAGACTTTTGCAACCCACTGTACTTTAAAATGTTTATAGTAGTATAATATTAATAAGTTGGTTTAAACAGAAAAGCCTTAGAATGAGTTTTTTGTCATGAAGAGTTTGTCTCTCGAGCCCTTGATCGGAAAATGGAGAGACTGTGGTTCACACGCCCACTTACTCTTCCTGTGAACCCGCCCACATCTGCTGACACTGACATCTCACAGTTGTGTGTGTGTGTGTGTGTTTGTGTGTGTGTGTAGGATGCACAACCGTCTCCTCTCGCACTGCTCGCAGCAACGTGCAGTAAAATAGGAGGTGTTGGCAGCGAGGGTCAGGCGGCCACACAACAGCAGATAATAATCGACCCGAACCAGGGTCTGCTTCAGCTCCAGAACCCCACGCAGCAGCTCGAGCTGGTTCCTGCACAGTTAACAGGAAATGGCTGGCAGATCATCGCAACTTCCCCTGCTACTGCAACCAAGGACAGCGTTCTACAGGCTGGTGCTAATGCCAATGAAGGCGGCACGGGGCGGAAGGTCAAGGCGGTCGGCTCGAATAATTCACCACAGCAACAGCAACAGTTTCAAATCATCCAGGTGCAGAATTTGCCAAACTCGTCAGGCGGGATTCAGTACCAGGTCATCCCGCACCTTCAGACCGCGGACGGACAGCAGATCCAAATAAGCCCCAGTAACCCCGCAGCTTTAAGCGTTCAGCCCGAACAGATCCAGCTCATTCCTACCGGAAACAACCAAGCCATTTTAGCCACGCCCCAAAGGACGGGATCAACCAGCATTGTCACTCAAAACCAGACGATTCCGCTTCAAATCAGGCCGTCGTTTCCTCTGCAACTGCAAACCATTCAGGGTACGCAAACGCCTATGGTGACCACGTTACCCATTAACATTGGTGGCGTGACTTTGGCTCTGCCGGTTATCAATAACATAGCGGGAGGGGGAGGCTCGGTCCAACTGGTCCAATCAGCCGACGGAAGTATTTCCAATGGAAACCAGCTGATTGCGACGACGGTCACTAGCACAGCAGAATCCGCCGGCGTCTCGACCTGCACAACGACTGCTACGGGCACCGATTCCATAGTTGTGACCTCTACGGATGGGACAATGTTATCTACAGCATCCGTCGTAACTGCCGAAAGCCAGAAGGACAGTCAGTCGGGCGAGACAGACGCACAGAACTTAGCTCAGTCCAATGGCCTCCAATCTGCATCCGATCAGGCTGGCCAAATTCAGCAATTCCAAATTGTGGGCCATCCGGTTCTCCAGCAGATCCAGATCCAGTCGCCCCAGCAGCAGGTGGTCCAGGGCTCCATACAGATCCAGCCGGGTCAGACTTTACAACCGGTTCAGCAGAACCTTCAACTTCAGGCCTTCCAGAACCCGACGCAGGTTCTGATCCGGACGCCCACGCTTACCCCCTCAGGGCAGATCAGCTGGCAGACCGTCCAGGTCCAGAATGCAGGCATGCCCCAGCAGCTGACGCTCGCCCCCATGGCGTCAAACGCAGGTGGTGGGACCTTCACTCAGATCGCCCCGCTGACTCTCGGAGGGTCGCCCATCACGCTCACCGCGGCCCAGCTGCCCTCTGGGACCGGGGTGCAGACGGTGAACATCGCAGGTTTGGGTGCGGCTGGGGTCCAGGTGCAGGGCGTCCCGCTCACCATCACCGGTGTGCAAGGTAAGACCCGCCCACCTGTGGAGCTCTGCGTCATGTGACACCTGTTGAAAAGTGTATGATGTGATCATGTGAAATATGCGTGTTTTTATGAATAAATATTTAAGCTATTTATTTGGAATTTATGAATTTTCATTTAAATTTAATCAAAATTTGAGTTGGAGAATCTCATTAAAACATGTTATTATAAAACATTCAAACATGTATTTTTCCAAGTTGAATATAAAAACAAAACAAACATAATATGCAAGTAAATAAAACCTGTTTTTGGACTATTTTCGCATACAATATATAACAATAAAGCATATATTCCCTTAAGAATAATGATTTATATATTATTTGTGCATTACCGTTATATGAAATAAATATTTAAGCTTTTTTTTTTGGAATTTAGAAATTTTCCTTTAAATTTTATTAAACTTTAAAAAAGGAGAATCTCATCAAAAACATTTTTTCACCCCAAAAACAAAGGGAAAAAATAAAAAAGAACAAGTTTTATATTTTTATATATATATATATATATATATATATATATATAATAAAATAAATGTTATTACAGTAATTTAAAATAAAATAATTGTCATAAAATGCTTTGAATTATTCTAAATTTGAAAAAAGTAAATATGTTCTGGAAGTGATCCAGCACCAATCAATAAGTTCTGCAATAATTATCAATATGCTTTTAAACATGCAAAAAGTAATATATTTCACTTTTAACCTTGAAGAAATGTATACTTTTAACCTTATGAGTTTCTGATGTTTAATTTGAAAATTACAATTTTCTCAGACAGGCTCTGTGAACTAGTGGAACCGTAGCAGGAAATGCAGTTTCCATAGACTCTTTATTACTCATGAAGTAAAACGGCAGATTAAGGCAATTATATTTTATAAGTCAGAGTCTGAATGCTGTTTCCAAATCCTTGGTAACGTGTCAGATTTCAGACTCTTTGTTAGTGCCCTTTGCAAGTTTGGTTCCACCCTGGAAAAGAAGGGCAGTTTCAACAGATTTCGCCTGGAAATGTGCTTTACTCAGGTAGCACTGGAACCAGCGTGACTCACTTATTTAGGACTCTTGCTTTTTAAGGTCTAGCCCATGGACGTTTTGAACAGTTCTTGCTTGAGTGATTTAATCAATAGTACTGTTTGTAAATTCCCACAGGTCAGCAGCAGGGTCAAGAGGGGGTCAAAGTTCAGTCCACCCCAGTGACGGTCACTGTCGGTAATATCAGCAGCACGACCCTGAACGCAGTAAGCCCTGACCAGATGGGGCAGGTCCAGAGCCCGTCTGACCAGGAGGGTCAACCCAGCAAGAGGCTGCGCAGGGTGGCCTGCTCCTGCCCCAACTGCAGGGATGGAGAGGGGAGGTACGTCAGAAAATGAGTGGGTTAAAGCGGAGGAACTAAAAGACTTGAGTGGAAGGTTTTTACACACCACTTAGTTTTTGGTTTTATTAGCAGTTAAGCACCACTAACAGAAAATGTAAAATGTTTTTAGTAGATGCACAAGAAAATGCACACACAAATCACAAGAGCCTTTTTTTACTACTAAAAAAAGTACTTAGCTTAATGTTTTTGTGGGTTATAATGTGTGTTTTTGAACGTCAGTTGTGTGTATTCTGCCGTTTTGACAGAAACAACAGTGACCCCTCAAAGAAGAAACAGCACGTGTGTCATATGGAGGGTTGCGGGAAGGTTTACGGCAAAACATCTCACCTGAGGGCTCACCTGCGCTGGCATACGGGAGAGAGGCCGTTCGTCTGTAACTGGATCTTCTGCGGGAAGCGCTTCACCAGGAGCGACGAGCTGCAGCGGCATCGCAGGACGCATACAGGTGCGCAAACTATCACACAGATGCACACAAAGGCTGAAACAACACACTGTATATGTCTGCCATCATATATGTTTATATTTACTATATTTTTAATATGTATTAATCATAATATTTAAACTTAGCACTTTACACCTGGTATTAAACGGGACCTATCATGCAAAATCCACTTTTACATGGTGTTTGAACATAAATGCAGTGTATGTAATGTGCAGTGTGTGTACACAACCTCCCTAAATGGTAAAAATCCACCCACTCCTTTTTTAAATCCCTATAAATCATAAACAGTGTCTCAGAACAAGCCTTCTATGTGACATCTCATATGATTAGGCCCTGCCCACGACTGCTTATATGGACTCTGCCCTATTAGCATAAACCCCGCCCTGAGTGAGCTGTACACAGTCCATCATGTTGATCTCCTCGCCGGACCATTTAAAGGTGCAGTGTGTAAATTTTAGCGGCATCTAGTGATGAGGTTGTGAATTGCACCCGCCCACCGCTCACCCCTCCCTTTCGATGCACATAAAGAAGCTACGGTGGCCGACACAGGATAAACATGTCGTCGTATGAGAAGGCAGAGAGTAGCTTGTAGAGCAGTTTGTAGAAACATGACGGTGATAAACGGGACTTTGAGGGGACCAGCGGTGTGTGTAGATAAAAATGGCTCGTTGTAAGGTAATAAAAACATAACGGTTCATTATGTATGGTCTTTATACTCCACTGAAAGATAGTTATGTATATAATATTGCATTTCTGTCAATAGATCCTCATAAATATTACACACTGCAACTTTAACAGCAGCTTTCAAGTAAGAAATGTATTCTTATTAAAGCTACTTTAGTTATGTAACCGACAGTGTTTATGTGTTTTTTACACAACTTTGTGTGTTTAAGGCCCCATTTACACTACATGGCTCAAGTGACCCAGTTCCGATTTTTCCCTCTCGTGTGTCACAGACTTGACGTGACGGATTTGACGTGTGAACGTGTAAGCAGGAAAAAAACGCATGAATTCCGATATCCTCAGATTGGATTCAGGCCTCACTCATTTGTGGTAATAAATCCAATATGATTCGGATACGTGCATTTGCGTCTGCCATGTAAGCGGTCAAATCGGATATTCCCCAGTAAACGCGAGTCATACGTCATTGAAAAAGGGACGGAGGCGAATGACGTCCACTCACGGGAACACGAAACTGCGATCAAGGGCTCTCCTCTTTTTTCTCCGCCTTACGAGAGCAATGTTTTGCTGACCTTTAAAGAGCGTGCGGAAAGCAAAACATTGAATAATCATTTTAACTGCATCCATTGCATAACGCGCCGTTTTACTTCCTTTTCCGGATCAGAACGTCTTGGGCTGTTTCACCAGTGTATAGTGTAAATGCAAATATCGGATACAGGTCAGTTTTAAAAGTTAAAGTAAGCGGATTGTCAAAAAAATCAGCTCATTTGCATTTAAAGGCACATGCACGAAAACAGCATGTTTTTCCTTCCACTCAAAAATGGGCATTTACAGCATGGTATAATAAATGATCTGTAGGGTAATTTGAGATGAAACTTCATAGAAACATTCTGTAGACACTTGAGACTTATATTTAGGGTTGGGTATCGTTTGGGTTTTTTACAATACCGGTGCCAAACCGGTACTTTTAAAACGATACCGGTGCCTGAACCGGTACTTTAAGAAAAAAAAAGAGCCACAAAACAACGGTGGATGACATCAAAGAATGGTGTTTTATTGATTTTTTTTTCTTTAAATTGAACAATTTATTAAAAGTTTAAAGTGTGCTTAAATATATAAATATAAATATGTACAAAACACAATTTACATAACAAATTCACAGTAAAACCTGCCACCTAACACAATAAGCCTAATTTAACACTAAATAACAGTTACAGTAATAATAACAGCAGTCGTCTGTATTCTTAGTATCCTACAAACCAACTTCAAGGTTCAGCATTATTTTGAAGAAATATGACTATATTCTCTGGCTAAATATTTTTGAACGCATCGCCTAATCATTTCCATGGGGACGCGTCGTGCTTCTCACATGACACACAGCAGCCACAATGATAGCACAGTAGCGCATTTACATCACGCAAAGTCATCGTCGTGTCATGAAATACATGAAAGTAAGTGACCGCTGAACTGGGAGAAGAATAGAGTAAACTATAGAGTAACTTATATAATGTGTATCTGATATGAATAAAACACGTATTCAAATTTTGCATAGACATCAGTGTGTGTTTTTGCTAGTACTTGTGTGCATTTAAATGTCTGAAACCTAAAATATTGGCACCGGGTTTCGGTACCCAACCCCACTCATATTACATCTAGTAAAAAAGGGAATAATAGGCGCCCTTCAAGATGCATTTTGGTTGATTGGATCACAAGATGGCACTAAATACAGGAGTAAACAGGGTCTAAAATGTTTTAAGCTTGTCCACTTTTGACCACTTCCAGAGGTAGTCGAAACCGCTTTGCTGTCGTATTGTAAACATTCGTGTGGTCACGTAGTGTAAACAGTCACAAAAGACCCTCTGCTCTCCATCTACTGACCTAATGTGGAAACAATTTAGGAAGTGTGCTAGCCAGACAGGATTTAAACTTTGTCGGCTGAAGACCCAAGTTTGGTTTGAAGACAAAAAAACGTACCGAGCACAATGTTCTCTCACCATTCCTGATTTCTAACACTCACTCACAGCGTTCGGCTGCTCTTGTGTCTGTCAGAGCAGAAATGAAAGCTGCTGCTCTCCGTGTGTTTTTCTGTCGTCTCCGGTCGTGTTCATATGTAAACTGCATGAGATTATTATTTCCAGAAAGATCTGGAAAGCCCATATATTTACCTGCCCATAGACCCTCCCCTGGAAGAAATCAGGACAGAAGTGGTTAAAAGTGGACAAAAGAGACGGATTAAAACACCAGGTGTAAACGGGAATGTGTCTCCCTTGTCTACTTGTGATCTTAATACCAGGTGTAAACAGGTCTGGAGATGATTCTGGTATTTGCATTCTTCATGAAGCAAACAGTACGTGCCAAAATTCTTAGCAGGTAGTACATAGGGCTGGGCGATATAGCGAATATTAGCGATAATATCGCAATAATTTTGACGACGATGTAAAATTTGAAAATATTGTGAGTATCGAATATTTCTAATTAAACATGCATACTTTCCCAAAAAACATTACCAGATAACGCAGAGCTCTGCTTCCACCACTCACTAAACATTGGAAGCAGAAGAGTTAAATATATAAACAGCGCATGACAAAGAAAGCAACAGAAACATGCGCGCATGAGAGAAATAATAGCGCGGCGCGGGACGTGCTCACGCTGCCGGACTTATTGGGTTTCAATGGTCAAACAAATGTAAAAATGCACGTCCTGGCGAGTATTCAGGTAAACACAGTAGTGTATGTCTTAAGTGAACGTGCACAGAGTTGAGTGAGAAATCGTGTGTTACAGTGTATTGGGTCCGTGCAGCTCTTAAAGGGCCGGACCTCATATTCTGTGTGATTTAATGTTAATCAAACAACAATGAAAAATAGAAAACCACCCCATGCTTGGCTAAACAACTGTAATATATTTATTAAGAATCAGTGTAGCCTATAGTTAATTTATAGAGTGAAGACTGAGCAGTTTTTTTAAATATATATTTGAATTATTTCTTGACTTGCTACTGTTAAATGTCCACTGTAGCTGAAAATAAAGCTCTGTTTTTGTCATATTGTTTGTAATTTACATGTTTTACTTATTAAAAAAAGATATACCGTAAATCCTCTAATATTGGCCTGTATTCCATTAGCGGCCGGGTCTCCAACATTGGCCGGTCTCGCTGTCACCGAAGGTAAATAAAGGCCGGTCTCTAATACCGGCCGGGCTATTATTAGAACCAACGTTTTCTGGGCAGGCCTCAACATTATGCTTGTGATACCGGTAGATGTTTGCTATGGTAGCCTGGTCATGTCAATCACCTCACTCTTGACTCGCACGTGAGACTTCAGACTGCAGCCCGCCTGCGCGAGGATGAGAACAGACACGCAGCGGAACATGAGGAGGACGAAGAGGAGCTGTAGTACAATAATTAACTTGTTGTAGAGGCTGGCGCGAGTGATGAGGAGTTTACAGGGAGAGATGAAGAGGAGGAGGAGGATTAAACAGAATTAGAGGATTGTTTTTTTTTTACTTCAAACCAAACGAGACAGGAACGGTTAAACTTTGGAGCAGTAAGGTGTCTGTTGCCTTTTGTTATGAATCAATAACCTAATTATCTCTTAAGTGTTTACAATGCACTTCCAGTAGCCTATGTTTGCTATGTTTTTGTTACCATATTTCTACACTGGAATTTAGCCTGAATTACGGTATTTGTTGTTAATGTTCTGTATGCATACCATAATGTTATGGTAACTGTATGTTTTCAATAAATGAACCTAGTATTTTATAGGTTGAAATAGACGCAAAATCTCATTTTTATTCATTCTACTGGTAGTTTGATTTGCTCAAATAGAAATTGAGGCCTGCCTCTAATTCTGGCCTCCTTCCAATAAAGGCCTGGACTGCGATGCGCTTGAGTAAAATAAAGGCCGGGCCTATATTAGAGGATTTACGGTAATAAAAATCTATATTGTAATTATAAAAGTACATTTAAAAATATATTAAATTATCATGATTTAAGATTTTGGTCATCCCAACCTGTTCTGTAAACGTGAACATTTTGTATTTAATTAGGTTCTTTCTAAATAGTTTTTGTTGTTTTTAATGGGGGCAAAATAAAAATTAAAAAAGTTTTATTTAAAAGCAATTGCAAACATATCAAGATATATATCGAATATCGTAAAAATGTTGACAATGTCGAGATATAATTTTTTTTTTATATCGCCCAGCCCTAGTAGCACAGCGTTGCTTCCTTTTGGAAAAACCTTGTGAGCATGTATACAAGGCATTAAAATGCTGGGAAGGCAGCTCAGTAACAGCTGATTTGTAAGTGGTTGATGTTTGTCTCGTTTGTAATATCAATATTTATTGGCAATGGGCCACCCTGATCTCTAGCTACCTGTATTGCTCTGATCTGAATAAACGAACAGTTGTCTCTGTCCCGTTCAGGTGAGAAGAGGTTTGAGTGTCCAGAATGTTCCAAGAGGTTCATGCGTAGCGACCACCTGTCAAAGCACATCAAAACCCACCAGAACAAAAAAGGAGGGGCGGCACTTACCATCATCACCACAGATGAAATGGAGGAAGAGGTGGACGAGGTCCTGGGCTCGCCGAGGATCGTCACCGTGGCGTCGCTCTCGCAGGATTCGAACCCGGCCACGCCCACCACTTCAAACAATTTAGAGGAGGAGTTTGAGTAGTTTTCCCTCCAAATATTATCGGCTAAAAGCACCACGATATTGTTTGTTCTTTTGTTTATATGTTGGATTTGTTTATGTTCGTCATTCTTTTTCTATTGACGATGGACAGCTGTTTGAGCGTACTCGATTTTTCATATGGAAATTTAATACTATCAAATACTATGACAAAGAATAATCTAAAGGAAATATGGAAATAGTATGAGCTGTTAAGAGACATAACATGCGCATAGCACAAGAAGTACTAAAGTTCCCAGATGCTCCTGAAGATGTCGCTATGCACAAAAATGATATTTATCTGTTTTCAAAGTGCTTACGGATTAAATATACAGTCGGGGATGAGAATCTTGGAGCTTCACGCGTCGGTCTGTGGTTTTTGCGAACGATCAGGCTAGAAAGATGAGCAGCAAACAGATCTTTAGTACACGTTTAGAGCCTCAGCACAAGCTAGAAGAGTAACGGCGTCTGTGATTGGAGCGCGTTGCGATGCGTCAGCCAATCACAGCCTCGCGAGGACAGAGCGCTTTAGGTTTAAGCCGTTGAATCGCTAATGAACTTTTATGTAGGAGAAACCAGATTATAGAGATGGGCTATTTAAAGAAAAGCACATTAGATTTACAAATAATGCATTCCAGTTACGATTTCTTTAGAAAAAAAAAGAGAAAGGAAAAGAAGAAGAAAAAAAAAACAATCTAGCTTTCTAAGACATACTATGTTAAATGAAGGCAATACTATAAAGACAATCTTTGTAAAACCATGTTTACATTATCGAGGGGTAGAATCCCAGACAGCGACATGGTGCCGGCCCAGATCCGGCCCACATCTGCGACATTCAATGCGTACCAGATGTGGGCCGGATCTGGGCCGACTCTATGTTTCTGTCTGGGATGGGTTTAATAAAATCACCTAGAGAAGTTCTCTCTTATCTCAAGTCATATAAACTGTACTCTGATGCCTTAAAAACACTGCAGTACCACAATGTTACGGCTGGGTAGGGGGACGTGGGGCTTTGACTGTGTTTTCAAACATATTCATGTGCAGCAGCGCCCAGGTGACCGCCCTAATCTTTTTATACATGATGGCGAACACTGTGGCCAGGGAACAAGCGCGATGATCCGCTTCAGCCCTCTTCCGCCCAGGTAAAGATCCTCCCGACCCGCGTTAATGTGTCCTCCTGTCGCCCGATGACTTTCGTGCGCTCTCCAAAGAGATTCGACCCTGTTATGTGCACCAAACCCCTCCAAACCCTCCCTCTGGACCGGTACCGGACGCCTCCAGGTCACGGCGTGGCGGAAACCGCACCCTGAAGCCACTTAGATGAGTTTGATGTTCAGAAATCTGTGGTGTGGCGTTGTTCGTGAGTTTCTGTTCTCCCGCTCTCGTTTAGTTTGGTTCGGTTTAATTTCAAACCCATTTTTGGTTCTCACACAGCACGAGTACATGCCGCCTGTGTGTGTGTGTGTGTGTGTGTGTGTGAGAGAGAGAGAGAGAGAGAGAGAGTGTGTGTGTGTGTCTAATTTATTATTTATCCTTCTATTAGTATTTGCTAATGTGTATTGTGCGCTGTTAATGCAGTTATGACGTGCTGCATGGTTCATTTCCGCTAACGATCTCTATTTAGTAACGATTTGCTATTTCTAAACGTGGTCCTTTTAGAAGTAAAACCATGGCTTTTAATTTATCTGACGTTTCGCACCATGACGTGTTTCAAATGGAGAAAAAAAAAGTTTAAAAAGAAATGGTTGAAACCAAACTATTATAAATAGATGTTTTTGGTAATATTTTCTGTGGCGAGCGATTTTCTTTAATCTTTTCTAGTGACACCTCATTTGTAAATCATTTTTCTAAGATGTTCCTTTGTCCTCATGGCATTTGATAATGAATTTTTTTGCCAGGTTAGCCTGAAAGGCTGCAGTTTATTGATATTTTTAAAATAACTTTGTACAAACGTGTTATGTTAATGGGTAAAAAACAACAAAAAAGAGGAAACAGAAAAAAATCTTTGCCTGCATAACACTTGAAATTAAAGTGAGTAATTCTGTCTTAAATATCTCGTGTCTATGTCGAATTCTTTATTTCAGTCTGTGGTTTTATTTACAGCATGACCTGACTGTATTCCTTTCTTGGTAACATGTTACACTAAGGTTAATATTATAACTAAATATTTTATCTTAATGTTAAATTCAGCATTTACTAATGCATTATGACATTAATATTATTTAATGGACCTGAGCTAACATGCTCACTATGGCTAATTGTATTTTAAAGCAAGTCGTGGTTACATAGTTGGCAAGGTTATAAAATAAACATAATAATAATAATAATGTGTCTGTTAAGCAATGTAGTTCCTCAGCATTGTTTAGCTGAATGCTTGGTATGGTAAGCCATTTTGACTTTTATTCATTCCCAGTTTACACTAGTTAAAATGCTAATTCTTTACATCAAAAATTTGATTCCACTTGTAAAAATGTTAATTCTTGATATCAACAATGATGTCATAACTTGCAGAAATACGAATTTTTGATATCAAGAATTATATTTCAGATAAATATACACTATGTTTAAGTTTTGGGACGCCTGTCTTTCCATGCACATGAACTTTAATGAAATTCCATTCTTAATCCGTAGGGTTTAATATGGAGTTGGCCCACCCTTTGCAGCTATAACAGCTTCAACTCTTCTGGGAAGGCTTTCCACAAGGTTTAGGAGTGTGTTTATGGGAATTTTTGACCATTCTTCTAGAAGCGCATTTGTGAGGTCAGGCACTGATGTTGGACGAGAAGGCCTGGCTCACAGTCTCCGCTCTAATTCATCCCAAAGGTGTTCTATCGGGATGAGCTCAGGACTCTGTGCAGGCCAGTCAAGTTCCTCCACACCAAACTCGCTCATCCATGTCTTTATGGATCGATGCTTTGTGCACTGGAGCGCAGTCATGTTGGAACAGGAAGGGGCCGTCCCCAAACTGATCCCACAAAGTTGGGAGCATGAAATTGTCCAAAATGTCTTGGTATGCTGAATCATTAAGAATTCCTTTCACTGGAACTGAGGGGCCTGAAAACAACCCCACACCATAACCCCCCCTCCACCAAACTTTACACTTGGCACAATGCAGTCAGGCAAGTCCCGTTCTCCTGGCAACTGTGTCTTTAACTATTGACTCTGTAGGAAGGTGGTGACTTCTGCGTGTCCCTCAGCATGCGCTGACCCCACTCTGTGATTTTACCTGGCCTATCACTTCATGGCTGAGTCGCTGTTGTTCCCAATCGCTTCCACTTTGTTATAATCCCACTAACAGTTGAGCGTGGAATATTTAGTAGTGATGAAATGTCACAAACGGACTTCTTGCACAGGTGGGAACCTATCACAGTACCACGCTTGAGTTCACTGAGCTCCTGAGAGCGACCCATTCTTTCACAAATGTGTGTAGAAGCGTCTGCATGCCTAGTGCTTGATTTATACACATGTGGCAATGGAAGTGATTGAAACACCTGGATTCAATTATTTGGAGAAGTGTCCCAATACTTTTACAACTGTCATTAGTTATTTGAATGTTTGGGGTTTAATTTCAATGTTTAAATTGCTATGTGTTTACATGTTTGTGTTAATTTGTAATTTAATTCTTAATTTTTACTCCTCTAATTGCTTTATTTTTCCTCCCTTTTGTAGCACTTTGAGATTTTCTTTAAAATGTAAAGTGCTTTATAAATAAAATGTATTATTATTATTAGTTGAAACGTTAACTGGAATAAATAACAGTCAAAACGGCGTGCCATAAAGTGAGGCAGTAAAACCGATGTAATGACGTCACGCGCGTGTTGTGTTTATAGAGTATTCGAATTTCGAACTCTATATATTCGGCTTCGAACGCGGCTCAACTACTCCGAATCAAGGACCGTATCTGTTCATTTTATAATTGATTGTCATTTTGACATTTGAATAAAGGCCTTAATATTGAAAACAGTATTAAGTTAATTTATTTTAAGCTAAACTACAGCATGTCACGCTGCTGACTGACAGGTCATGTGACACTGTACCGATGTCATTCTGATCACCGACACCAAACTGCAGAAGAAGTTCGTCTCTGAGCATCTGCGGCGTGGTGAAGTCAGTGACAGGAGGGCAGGAGTGAGATGATGATGATGATGTGTGGAGGTGGTTTCAGGTGGGCGGATCTCTTTTGTTCTTTTCTTCGTTTGATTGACAGCTCTGTACCTGCAGTGCGCCACCAAAGGGGGGCTTTTATCCACTTTAACAGCTGCTGTGTGTGTGTGTGTGTGTGTGTGTGTGTCAGTCACACACTCACTCAGTCTGCATCCAGACAGTAACCGAGCACCTGTCTCTACAAAAAACGTTCGTGACATATCTCACCAGTTTTATGTTAATATTTCATACTGTAGGGTAAACAGATAATGAGATTCATAGATTCTCTGGTTGGGAATTCGTGACTCTCAGCATAGAGACAGGTTTGCAAAATATCTCTCCATCCAAAATATATTTATCATCTGATTTTGCAGCACAGCACTGATTTTAAATACTGCAATATTTTTAATATTAACTATAATGTTGAAAAGCCAAAGAAAGGCTTTATAAATGTCTTAATGAACTTAATTCAATTTAGAATTAACCTTCACAAAGCCCCTTTCTTCAAAGGCTATATAAAATCAGCAAAAAGGGGTTGGTCTGTTTAAATGTGCTCAAATTTATATAGTGTAATATTTTAGCTTTTTTTTTTTTTGTGGGAAAATTCATATTCAATTCATATGTTGTACCTGCACTTTATATAATTCGTCCTTGTCAATTGTAATGTTTATGATATTTAATGTAGGAAGAAAGGCTTTGGATACCATCTATAATCCACTTTACTCCATTCCTACACACTCAAACTAAACCGGAGAGATGGGAAAGACTGACAGAAAAAGTTTGTGCCTAAATTGAAACAACAGGTTTACCTATTTATTATTAAACATGAATTTAATTATTTCACAGCATAAGACCATGTAAAACGTGAAATAAAAGGACCTTTATTAAAACTCTAATTTCCAAAAGGTTTTCAGAGAGAAATTGTGCAAATAAGAGAAAGTTCTGTAATCTGTTACAAGCTTTCATGAGATCTGTGTTTAACATGATCCATAAAAACAAACATAAAATCAGTAAAAGCTCAGTGTGACATTGTGAAGTGAAGTGTAAGAGAAACGACTGATTTGCATATCCGTGCTGAACACTGTTAAACCACCGTTAGTGTTTCATGCTAAACTTTAAGAGTGTCAGGAGTAAGATGTGTTGGATTTTAAACAGGCACGTCGTCTTCACACCAGACGGTCCGGCTTCACTCGACGTCCTTCTGTAGGCTGGAAACACAAACACACTCCTTCAGATCAGACTAAAGCGCATGTGTCTGCATGTACAGAGGACAGTAATGAAACCACTTTCACATTTGACTTCTGTAATGTGACAGGTCTCAAAGTGAAACAGGGATACTCAATGAGGAAAAACAAATGCACGTGATGAAATCAGGAATTAATGGCATGGTGAAAAGGAGGAACAATCGGAAACGCCTACTGATAAACCACTTTTTGGGAAGGTCTGGTTTGTGAGTGGATACATTTTTTTTCTAGCATGCATGGTGATAAAAAGCAAATAATTACATCAGAAAAATGGAAAATATCTAAATATGTATGAGGGTGGTTTGGTTTGTGTTGATGAAAAGCTAATGATTATTTACGCGAGGAAATGGTAAAATTCTAAATAAAATATATAAATAAGTATTTATTAATACATAGCTTTTTTTATTTATTTAATGATTTTATTAATTATGAGGGTGGTTTGCAAGTTGATTAAAATCCAATAATTCATTCAGTAAAAATGAAGAATATCTAAAACGTTTAATAAATATTTATTTACTAAAAAAAAAGAGATATTTTATTTTATGTTTACCTGCATGTCATGTGACTTTTTTTGTTGTAAAGATAACATTTTGGCAATTTTTGCCTTTATTATGATAGGATAGTATTCATAGTTTATATGCGCCACCTGGAGGGCAAAGCAAGGCTTTCCTCCACCGCCTGCCAGTCATTTTGACCAGGTATTAATGCAGTAAGACAGTGATATTAAAATACCAAATTCAATATATACGCCTCATTGATGTTGCATACTTTGTAGTCTTTTGAAAAAGCACGTGCAATGATGAGTTGTCAAAAATATAAATTTTTCGATTCATATCAATACTGAAATAACTGAAACGTTTCCAGTTCTCACACACGACACCAGCATCTCTCTCTCTCTCTCTCTCTCTCTCTCTGAAAGCGAGTGACACACACACACACACACACACACACACATACACACACACACCTCCCCTCACTCACTCGCTTCATTTGGGCCGGATGAATATTGCTGCTGTTACAGAGCTCAATTTTGCCGTGGGATTGCACAGATTGAGCATAATTTTACTTATTCCCACAGATTTTCTACTCACACCTAAAGTGCACGCACATAAAACCGCCTCTCTGGAATAGTTATTTTTCACTGCTTATTCCGCTTAAAACAGTCAAACACACACAAAATAATGTAAAAATGCCTTGGCGAGTGTTCATCTAAACACAGTCAGTTCTGTTTTAAGTGAATGTAAACAGTTTAGAAAGAAAACGCATGCGTAACAGTGTAATGGATCTGTGCGTCAGGTCTTAAAGTGACAGTAGCCTAATATTCATGCTGCAAATTATGAGATAAATTAAAAATATCTACATGGCAAGTTTTCCGATGTCAAAATGTGGCCCGTGAAAATGCGGAGTGGCTAGTAACTTTGGAAAACCACTAGCCACAGCGGCTGCTGAGTAAAAAAAGTGAATTCAAGCCCTGCTTACAATATAGGGATGTCACGGTACAAAAATTCCTGGACTCTGCACCAATACCAATTTCGGTACCACAGCTAAGTTTTGTTTTTGTTTTTTTTTACAAAAAAAAAAAATAAGAAGAAGAAGTTTATTATTTATAAATAATACAAACATTTAAAGGCTGTATGCTGTTTAAAAGTAAACATTGTTTATAAAAAAGGTAAAAAATAATCAACCATCTAGGTATAATAATTATTATTATTAGTAGAGAAGTATTATTATTATTACATAGAGACGTGGCTAAATCTACTGTACAACAGTAGCATAATATATTCTGTCAATTTCAATTCTTTTTAAACCGCACTTTTATTTTGACGGGTTGCCGTGAAGAGCTTTGAGTGTGTGTGTGTGTTCATGATATGACAGGTTTCTCAAATGAAACGGGAAATGCAGGTGCCGGTTAATGCGTTCGTGTCCTCATATAGTGACACACGGCAGAGACTACAAAGGCAGCGAGCGAGCATTTGTGTGTGTGTGTGTGTGTGTGTGTGTGTGTGTGTCCGTGCATCTGCGCCTGACTTCATTCACATGAGACGCAGAACATGCAGGAGTAATATTTAAATCAGGGTTCCGGCGGGGTCTTGAGTCTTTAAAAATCTCGATTTTAGGCCTTAAAGTCTTAAATTCGAGGAAGTATTGAGTTCTAGGTCTTAATTTTCCTACGTCCATGTAACGATATCTCTAATATTCATTGAAGTGCTCCCGCAGTGCTTTTTTGTGTGTGTGTATTTCGTGGTGTTGTAGTTCTTTCTTTCGCTAGTCCAACTATAGTTCCCTGTATTACAACTACATATGAGACCATCATGCATCTTATATTGCAGCCAATCAGCTTTCGTGTTATTGGCTCGAGTCTCTTTCGGATTGTACCACAGACAAACAAAACTGATTTTATTCTTCAGCTAAATTAGTTCTCCAGTTCCGCGATCGTGAAAGTGAAGGGGAATCTGTCTCACCTGCCGTCTCGCATAAGCGCCAAGGACCGGGCAAAGCGATTGCACACTAAAAATAGTTAATAAAAGCACAGACCGGTGTCAAGACTGGCTGTGGATTCCGTGCACGCGTGTCCATTTATAGGCTCATTACTCTTGAACGATCAAACACACACATTATTATCCCTATGCCCATATTGGCGGGTATGTTGTGTGTAAAAGTTTGGGACGTGTGTCAGTATTGGATCTGCACATTACTGTAGGTCTTAAAGTGAAGCAACCTATTGTCATGTGTGACTATTGTGCATCTAACAATGATATGGTAAATGTGGCATCCTAATTATGCACATTTCTGGAAATGACCACAATCATTTTGATTTAAAAAAAAAATTAAGCTATGAGGAAGTGCAAGTTTACTGATATTTTGTTCAATTTAAATAAATTAATATTCTTTAAGTAATTTTATGATTCTGTATTTCATTCTGTAAGTTTTAGGTCTTAAATTTCATTCATAATGGTCTTAAAAAGTCTTAAATGTGCCTTGGTGAAACCTGCAGGAACCCTGTTCAATAGTATTTAGCAGTTTAATATTCACAGACACGAGTATATATTCGGCTAGTCGGGAGCCGTGCGCTTATAAACACGGAAGCGACTCAACGCAGCTGCAGGGACCGCGGGAGTCGGGAACTACAGAAATGCTGGTATCCTCACATTTTTTTAATTTCAGTACCGACTTGGTACCGAAGTACTGGTACTCGTGACATCCCTATTACAATATATGTAAACAGCTTATGGATCCCTGTGGAAAAACTAACCTCTCCAAATACTCCTTGACATTGTCATGTCCGTAGAATTTGGCTAGCCTGGTGAGAGCCCCGGTGGCGCAGCGTCCATCACGCTTCCTGCACAGACTGCAGTTACACACTCCTCGACAGATGGGACACTCCCACGTCTGCAGGACACACAAGCACACCACCATCATCATCATCATCATCGTCATCATCATCACCGTCACCATCAACATCATCGTCATCGTCACCATCAACATCGTCACCATCGTCACCATCAACATCATCATCATCATCACCGTCATCATCATCATCAACATCGTTTTAATGTTTCCAAAAGCCCAAACGGGTCAATTATTCTTTTACCAAGAATATTATCATCTAGAATTTTACATTATAAAGAAAGTGCATGCATAAAAAATATCACCGGTTCAAACGACTTACAGGATCCAGCAGGGCCGTGCGGACGTCTTCCCCGTAGCGGTTGCGTAAACAGGGGCCGCAGAACTGACCTTTGACCCCCTGGCAGTACATGCCCCTGCATTCGGTCTTGGTGTCGAGGGTCTTCTGACGGCACTGGTGACATGTGCTGCCCTGAGAGCACACGCGTGAGTCATGTTAATGCCTCGATAACAAACATGGCTAAGGATCAACGCCACAGTGATGCCGCACTCACATTATCTTTATCAAGGATTTTGTCTTTGGCGCGGTCGGCGACGTTCTCCAGCTCTTCTTCTGTGATGTCGTCCGGCATACGGATGGACTCGCGGGAGCGCCGCTTCCTCTGCTTGGGCCGCGCCAGACCATCCTTCACCTACAGGACAAACCAACCAGCGTCACGAGCACAACTTCCCTCAGGACGACAAACTGGGCGAGGTTTAATGGCGGGAATTTTTAATTGGATTCAGGGAATCATAATGCAATAAAAATACGAATTATGTAATACAAAATACACCATTTATGTTTAACATTTCATCTAAAAAAATTAATAAAAAAAAGATACCACATAATAGATTAAATAGATAAAAATACATTAAAAAAATATTAGTAAAAACAAGAATTTATTTTAAAGTGCATCTATTGCGCTTTTTAAAGGTTCCAAATTTTATTTTGAGGTTTACACACATCACAGGTCAGAAACACATTTAGTAATCAAATCTACTGCAGCTTCAGCTCTCGTCTCCCTGTGTCTGAAACGCTCCAATAAAGGAGTCTCTCTCAAAGCCCCGCCTTTCCTACTCTGCTCTGATTGGTTTAGACGGCCCAGTCTGTTGTGATTGGTCTACTCTGCTCTGATTGGTCAGACGTCTTCAAACAGCATCTTCTCGACAACACTGAACCACTGTGTCTTACCTCCATCAGGCGCTGGATGTCGATTTGGCCACTCTGTCTCTTCTGAGGGGCCGGTTTATCCTCCACCTCTATCCCGAAATGCTCCGGGGGTCTGGCCTTGCGGCCCGGGTTCCGTCTCTCGCTCTGAACCTCTGAAAAACGACGCTTTGGGGTTGATGGCTTCTTTTTCTTCTATTTAGAGCAAAGAAAAACCATAATTAAAACCCCCCCACACATTGACTGGAAGAGAGCAAGCCATCTGAAAGCATGTGTGTGTGGCCTGAGAGCGCAGGAGAGCGGGGGCTCTTACTGTAGGGGTCGTTCTGGAAGGAAGTTCAGGCAAAGAACTCAAATCTGCAAAAAGTTTTGCAAGCTGCAAGAAAAGATTGTTTTAAAGTTAACAAGAGTACAAACATGTTTACAAAAAGAATAAACTGCAACTATATGATAAATACTTTTTAAATTCATAGTAGTATTATATTAAATATATTTAATATACACACACATATATATATATTTATATATATATATATATATATATATATATATATATATATATATAAAGTGTGTAGCATAATCATTTTATATATATTTATAGACAAATTTTATATTTATTATTTATTTTTAAACAAATATATTAAAATATTGAATATTATGCGACAAATATATATATATACACATATACACTGTTTTGAATTACTATTATAATAAAATGATTCATTTTAAAACAAATGAATTTCAAAAGAAAATACTTACAAATATTTTAAATATAATACAAAATTAATACAATAATAAAAAACTTAGAAAGTTACAATTATTACACAATATTATATAAAGTTACTAATATATATATATATATATATATATATATATATATATATATATATATATATATAAATAAAATAATACCATTGCTTTATTTTCCTGGATGTTTTTGGCTCTTTTGCTCAGTATCTGCATCTCTTCGTCTGTCAGTAGACTCTCCACATTGCTCATGCTATCAGAGGGTTCTGATTGGCTCTCAGCACGTTTACTCTCACACAAAACAGGCTCTTTTGATCGTTCCGGTTCACGCCGCTTCCTGTTTCCTCCTGCAGGCTTGCTGCTTATGGGTGGGGCTCTGGGCGTGGCCTGTTTGTTGCCTCTTCTGGCCGTGTTCCGTTTAGGGGCGGGGCCTCTTTTGGCAGGAAACTTGAATGCGACACACAGTCCAGAACTGCGCCTCTTTTTAGACGCCGTTTCCTCCCCGTCAGAATAAAAGCCATTGTCGTCACTGTCTTGATCAGAGCCCTCACTCTGCATGTGGAAAGATTTTGTTAGGACTATATCTGAATATCAATGTTCAAGCAGAAGAGGTGTTTTAAATGGGATTACCACTGGCTCTGTCCAATCACACTCTTCCCTGGTGAATCCCTTGAATTCCCCCTCGCTGTCTGTGTCCATGAAGGCCTGCGCCAGCTCATCTGGGCTGTTTTTGGACCTGAAGCAAGCATCCTGCCATGTGAGAGTGACAGAACACATTATTATTCCTGGATTGTGCGAAAACAAACTCAATTATTAATAGCGCTGTTTTGCTGCTACTGCCAAAAATCACAAGAGATAAACAGCATGAAGGAGACCTGACATTTTCTCTAGTATATTTATATTTCTAAAAAATGCAAATGAGCGAGCACACCTGACATGTTAAACGCTTGCATTATCGGACATGCAGGGGAAACCTTTGTGATTTCAGGGCAGTGTTTGCGCGAGGTACAGTCGAACCCTGGGGTTTCCTCACAGCAGATGGAGGGTGTCTAGAGACCGACAGCGTTTTATTGTGTTCTGCTTGTGTGAATCACAACAACTCAATTCCCTGGACCATTTATACAATCAAATCTTGGAAAACTAAGATCATCAGGCTGAGAAAAGACCCAGAAATGCCTTGGTTTTCTAGCAGTTGATACATTTTATTCTATTCTGTTGGGTTGATGGATATGGTTTAATTGAGGGTTTGTGCCTCTGCGAACACTAGTGACCTAAACCGGTCAGATTTATAATATTAGTAAAAAAGCTACACAAATACACTGCATTTTTGATGCTACGTCTGCATTTTGCTGCTGATTTCATTGTTACAGACATAATTGTTCAGGTATTGCGGTTTAATTTAAATTAGTGTTTGACAAAGTACAGCAATCTTTGTGCTTTTTTTAATACCATTAGAAAAAAAAGTATGTTCTCATGAAGCAAATCTGTTCCAGGGGCCTCAAAACTTCAATAGGAGATACTAACAGGCTTCCAGGATCCCTTGGATTGGATGCTGTCTCTGCTGTCGTCTGACAGGTCCGCCACATCCAGCTGCTTCGCCTGAAACCACAAGCATTAAATAATGGTTTAAAGTCACAATATGTAATTTTTTCCCCACTACAATCAAAACAAAGGCGTGGCTTGATGACGGCTTGATTTGGCGGGGCTTTTATTTTGCGCTCATGTGTATGTGGGTAACGCAGCAGTTTTATCATATTACACACATTTGAGTGTGTTGAAAGTTATGTTATAAAGCTACTCTTTGCTCAGCAGCTACGAGACGCACACTGCAGTGATCTAGATCAGTATTAGGCATGGTAAAACATGCACGCACGGTAAATCAGGAACACCAGATTTAAAGGAACACTCCACCGTTTTTAGAAATAGGGCTTATTCAACATCTTTCCTACATTTATATATGTGGGCAAATGCATTTTTGACTTTTTTTTAGTTTGGCAGGAGCGCCGCTAGCTTCGCTTAGCATAATGAATGGAATCCTATGTTGCCAGCTAGCATGTCCCGAGTAAAAGTGATCAAAAAAACACATCAACACCTAATTACTTATTGTGGCGTGTGTATTCACAACGACCACAAATAGCGATGCAGATTAAGATTAGGCGGTTTCCTAGGCAGATATTAACTTGGGACTATATTATGGGGAAGCACAGGTGAAGCACTGCTAGCACAGAGATATCACGCAACACATGAAATCCCCAAAATAGCCAGCTACTATTCACGCCGGTATGTTGACGGATGTTTGGGGATTTCATGTGTGATATCTCTGTGCCCATGTATCAGTGCTTCGCCTGTGCTTCCCCATAATATAGTCCCAAGTTAATATCTGCCTAGGAAATCACCTAGTCTTAATCTGCATCACTATTTGTATTTGTTGTGAATACTCAGGCCACAATAAGTAATTAGGTGGGTTGTTTTTTTTTTGGATAACTTTTACTCGGGACATGCTAGCTGGCAACATAGGATTCCATTCATTATGCTAAGCTAAGCTAGCGGCGACCCTGCCAAACTAAAACAATGCTGCACTGAGACAAAAATGCATTTGCCCACAAATCTAAATGTAGGAAAGATGTTGAATAAGCCCTATTTCTAAACACGGTGGAGTGTTCCTTTAAAAAATAAGACTAACTTAACTGTGTTGAGCTGGAAAATAATGATTTGTTTTCTGTTGATGAATGTATCCGAACAGTTGCTCACCTGTCTAATAAAACATATATTAAAGCGTCTTTGGTGTTTCCATGTTTTCCACGGAAATTGAGGGTAAAGCGGCAGTGATGTCATTGGTATGCAACGCGCGAACACGGTGCTGGTTAAAATTGCTTGTTTCTCTGGATTTAATCATTCTTGGAAACATTTGGGATAATGCAAGTACACAAGTCAACAAAATATACAACACTGTTCAAGTGGTTTTTGGATATTTTAATAAAAAAATCTTACATACTGTGCCTTTAACAATCATTTTATTTGTATTATTATTACTATGCATAACAATAATGTAGGTTTATGTAAAATGGTTCTTATTTTTCAAAGAAAATGCAAGCTATGAATTACAGTTATTAAAATTACAATGCACAATAAATAATAATAACAATAATAATGCGTCAAATAAGAACGTAATCATTATTGTTAATATATATTTGGCCTTATCATCATCATTATTATATTAACTTAATGCAAGAATGAAAAAAAATATTCATAAATTCAAAATAAAGTGAACCAAAAGCTAAATTTTTAGTGATCATGATCATATGCAGTTCAAAACACTACAAACAATGTAACATAAGCATCCGTTAGATCAAATTTTCACTACATTTGCTGATGGTCTGACTCAAATATGCATTGTTTATGTTTAAAACTCTGATCATTGCTACTAACTTTCTGCATGTGTGTGCAAAGCAGTTGCTCAACTTTTGTTATCGTCGCTGTTTGTCAATGAGATTACAAGCACTTTTTTTTTTAAATGGACAAAAATCCTTCTCGCTCTTACCTTCAATGACGCTCTGCGGGTTTTGATCATTTTAGGAAATAAAGTGATTTCTCGTGCTTTTCAGTGTTTGATTAAAACTCTTTAATGAATGAATGGTTTAAAAAACAACACGAGCGGACAGGACGCGGTGAGGAAACGGAGGGGAGACTGCGTGTTCAGTCCATCACTAAATAAGTCAGCAGTTCGCATTGAAATCGATTAAATGACACAATATGTATTAGATGTTATATATTAACATATAATAGAGTATATTAAACAAATACGTCTCCGTTCATAACATCAATATAAGCGTTGACTCTGACGCATCCCCCCGCGATCCCCCCTGCGTTCTGAATGGAACAGTCCAGCTCGCGGTGCTTAGCAGTTTCGCGGGAAATGCTTCATGAGGGGCGGACGCCTATCATTCACACAATGCGCGCATAGACAATGAACACACTAATAAAGTGCATATTGCAATTATTAACGCAGCTAAACGGACCTTCAAAGGCCCGTTTAAGATATTAGTCTACATAACAACTATAAAGTCAATAGAGTTTACTCCAATCTTGATCAAACTCACCAGCCACAGTATGGTATACTGTAGTGCAGACATACACACTACTTAGGGTTGTGGAAATTCAACATTATAGTTAAGCTCAGTAGGTGATGATGGCCAAATATTCAATGCTTATTGGTTATACTATACATACACCAATGCTGCTTTTGGAAAGCTCACTATGTTCTTTTCTTAAAGTTCCCATGATAACCCACAAAATCAAATCTGACAATACTTATTTATATTGCCATATTCATTATAAATTGTTTATCTGTGCACATCTTTTTTTATTCATGTGTCCTCAATCTTTAATCAAAATAAATTATTTGATGACATGTTCACGGGCATGGGGGCGGGGCAACCTGTCTCTCACATGAGATCCACCAATAGCAAAACAAACAACGATCTAACCATCCAATCAATTCCCTGTAGACAAAATAAAGCCTTGCCCTACATTTGTTCTTGTTTGAGAAGTCGTTATACTCGGATACACGTCACATACACTCTTAAAAATAAAGGTGCCAGAAAGAACCTAAAAGGGTTTTTTTGTGAAAGGGTCTTTAAAGAACCATTTTTTTCTTACCGTTTTATAGTCTACAGAACCTTTCTACACTATAAAGACCCTTTTGTGCAATGGAAGGGTTCTTTGGATATTAACGGTTCTGGAACCATACACCCCGCCAAAGAACCATTATTTTTAAGAGTGTAGAATGTGGAATAAAAGACTATCTCAACTTCTGTTTCATATCACAACTTTAACATGCCTAAAATGCCTTTTTGTTTTCGGCACACATGGAGTTTGAGATATACCCAAAAACTATGTCTGGGTAGAAAGCGAGCTAGGTTTTGAGACATAAAGACAACATGCTGTCCAAGTTGGCATCACGGATGCCCAAAATGCTGTTGGGGTTTTCAAAACCATGGACCCTAAATATGATCATCCTTGTGCAAAGGAAAATGTTACATTTAAAAGGCATACACCGATCAGGCATAACATTATGACCGACAGTTGAAGTGAATATCAGGGATTATCTCTTCATCACAGCACCTGTTGGGTGAGATATTAGGCAGCATGGGAACATTAAACGTCTGCTGAATCGCCTTTTCTTTTACATCACGTGGACGGCCGGGTGCGTGTGCGTGGCTTACCTGGGGAACACATGGCACCAGGATGCACTATGGGAAGAAGGCGAGCCGGCGGAGGCAGTGTGATGCTTTGGGCAATGTTCTGCTGGGAAACCTTGGGTCCTGCCATCCATGTGGATGTTAATTTGACACGTCCCACCTACCTAAGCATTGTTGCAGACCATGTACACTCTTTCATGGAAACGGTATTCCCTGGTGGCTGTGGCTCTTCCAGGAGGATAATGCGCCTGCCACAAAGCAAACAAAGTCTGATCCATGGAGGCTCCACCTCGCAACTTACAGAACTTAAAGGATCTGCTGCTAACATCTTGGTGCCAGATACCACAGCACACCTTCAGGGGTCTAGTGGAGTCCATGCCTCGGCAGGTCAGGGCTGTTTGGGCAGCAAAAGGGGGACCAACACAATATTAGGAAGGTGATCATAATGTTATGCCTGATCAGTGAAATAAAGTTTTAGTTTCTTAGTTTTTTTAACTCACTATTAATACTGTAGGCTACTGTTAGGTGTATTATTTAAATCTTTTTTATGTATACATTTGCTTTTCTTAGTTTAAACTTTTACGGAGCCCTGGCACTGCTTGCGGGCCCCAGGACCCAGTTTGACCCCTGTGATGCCCGAGATGCTGTTGGCTTTGCATCTCTTTATAGTCACTTTCATCATGTAGGAGTGTGCATGAAGCACGTTCTCTGTTGTAAATGAATTAAATGATTTATAAAGTCATTGGAAGCTAAGCCTCATCTAATCCTGAGCGGTATTGTTGTGTTTGACGTGTGATTGCTCTGGTTGGATGCGCGTGTCTCTTCGCCCACAGATAATGCACGTCTCATTCTTTTTTCCCCATGTTTTCTGCTCAATTAGTAGCTAGTGAAGCGCTTTTTCTCGTTTGTCAGCACAAACACCTGCATCCGGAGACGTCCCCCATCAATACTGCTTTATGCCGCAAACCTTCACTTATGCGCTCAGCGAACGGGCGCGCGGATGACAGCGAAATGATACGGTACCGGCGCAATGTGCACGGGAAATCACAGTGCGCGCGGCCCACCCGCTCAGCGCGCCATTTCACAGCAGGTAGCGGAACATAAAGAAGGCAAATTACCAACAGCTGGTTAAGCTTTGTTTAGCTGCTTTCTTTTGTGTTTTCAAGCACTTGGCACGCAAAGTCAAAGACAAACCAGTGGCCGTGTCACAAAACCTCAGAGCATCATGTGCAATAATGAGCTGCCTACATAGACAGCTTTTGGGGGGGAGGCTGTGTCTCAAATACAATCTAGCTGCAAACTCTAGATCAAATAAAAAAATAAAAGCTAGATAAAAATCAAAAAAGAAAATATTAACATTAAAAGAAAGCCGAGCGCATTAACAGTGAGTCGATGGCGACCCCTAGAGGCGGCTTGGAGAACTGCTATTTCACAATATCAAAGACATAACAGGCTCTCATGGTGAAAATATGAACCTCCTGGTGCCACTGTCTTCATACGAGGACATTATATTTGAGTGAATTTCTCTGACACCATACATGTCACAGTTTTAGCACATTTAGCACAAATTGGTCTGAAGCACTCATGGAAATATGATAATATTCTGTAGTAATATTTTGCAATTATCATTTAAATTTGATTTTTTTTTCTGTAATAAATCAACATCTCAGGAAAATGTTATGGGGTTTCTAATCAAAATTAAGACTTTTTGTTACGATTTCATACATGACCACTATCGAGGACACAGGGACTCAAATCATGTTTATCAGGCAAGTCAATACAAAGACAATCAATGTTCATATTATTCCCTTTATTACATGTTGCTCCAAGAACACATTAATATGCAAATTAGATCCAGTGTATAAATGCATGCATTGAATGGGAAAACCCATGTATGGCAGGTCATTCTGTAATATCTTTCATCGTTGAGAATCATCTTTAAATAAAGTTTGGTTTTAAAAAATCCTGAAACTTGAAAAATTATCCCATTGTCATTTTACATCCTTTTATTTTTTAAAACAACTGTGTCCTGGGGCCTATTGCACAAAAAGGGATTAAGGCGGGATAGCTTTATGATCTTGTCATCTGTAACGAAAACGAAAGATAACTAGCGGATAAATTGAGCCAGGATCACCAAGATATCCCGGCTTAATCCCTAATCCTAGTTTTGTGCAATATAGATAGCACAACATATAAATATTTCAAAACAAAAACAAAACTCCATTTGTTTCTTATGCTCTAAAAATGCAGACATGGAAAAAATAAGACTTTGTTTTCCTGGGTCTTAGGAGTTTAACTTTACCATATTATTTTCCTAAAAATCTCCTCCTGAATAAACATATAATGCATTATTTTCACATTATATTTTCATAGTTTAAAGCACTTTTTATTTGTCTGTTCAAACTGTTGCTTAAACTTTAAATGGAAGGATCACGTGTGTCATGTCATAAGAATCTCTCGGTGGTTAAACGAGTTTGGAAAGAGTGTATCTGACTGTGTGTGTGTGTGTGTGTGTGTGTGTGTGTGTGTGTGTGTGTGTGTGGGTTTTAGTCTATTGACAATACTGAAAATGAATAATATAAGCACAGCTAAAACCAGACTGACAAGGATAAAGAAGACGACACGCGTTGTTTCTGTCACTTGAACACACTTTTTGTACGCAGGTGAACTAATGCACCTGTCATGTGGAGCACGTGACTGTGACGTCACCGCGAACGCACAACTTTCATTTCAAGCGTTTTTATGGGAATGAAAACTCCTGCGTTCTGAACATGGGATGTTGTTGTTCCTCTCCCAGCGGAGGCGATGAGGTAGGAGAATGATTTTACTCTTGGGCCCTTTTGATTTTGCAGGTGGATGAAAAAAATATGTATTTGGTTAGATAATGATCTCAGACAGTCATATCAGGTGGATCTATAGATCCCTGTTTTCTACGATATGGAAAACGCATATAATCGACTAGCTATATGATCTATTTCAGTCGGTCAGGCTAGTAGATTTGTCTTTTTCACACTGTTTTCACGCCCCAGTAGTTCAGGACACAAGCCTTTACTGTAAAAGTAGGTCATCTGTGGAGCTTGTCGAAAGAGGAAAGTAAATATTAAGCAAGATTATAGTTAAGAAAAGTATGTGGCATAAGGAACGGGTCACTTACGAAAAATAAGTTTATTCAAGTGTGCTATTTTATTTTAAACTAAAACTACTAAAGTATAGCCTACTTTCAAGCTACTTTTATGTAGGCCTACTTCTCAGAAATGTACACTAAGTAAACTTGATTACTGAAAGATTCGTCTAAGTATATTTGGCATATATATATTTTGATCCAGATATACTTAAAAGTATAATTAAGTATTCTAAGTATATACTTGGCGTATAGGTGTGTTTACTCTTTTGATTGAGTAGCCTATTAAATACTTTAGTATTACAGTCTTATAAATGTAAGTTGTTTGAAAATATTGATTAATAAAGAAAACAACAGATATGTTTCTAATTTTGAGCACAGATAGTCCACTAGGAATCGACTCTTTCCATTGACTGAATTAGTTTCGGCTATCCGTGTTTCCACTGTTATACGGTAGGAGGCGCTGTTACGCAGAAGCGGAAGTCGTCATAGTTGGGTTAACTTTTATAGCAGTGAATGAGAGTATACATTTTATATATATATTTTTGTCCCCATTTGCTCAAGTAGCAAAAGAAAAACTCCACAATAATGATTTCACAACTTTCAAAAAGAGGGGGGAAATAGAGTGAGATTGATAACGGCAGTGAAAAGAAGCACACTCACATCAGCGGTAACTTGTTTTTTGTTATTTTTTTTTAATATAATTTAATGCAAAAGTAATACAATACAAAGTATTAGTCTTATAAATGTACATACATTTTAAAAAAATGAGAATACAAAAAACGTTGCAGGATTTACGATATTGATGACCGTTAAAACGCGTCATCACAGTCCGTGTAAAATGTCCGTTGATCGAAGAATAATTACGCACATGTAAAATAACGTCTAACATTAAACAGCATATACGTTAAAAACTGCCTAAAGTTTCTGAATGAAATTATGAACCCATGATGAGGAAACGACTGTGAAGCTTTGAGATGTTGATGGACTCGATCTACTTCTGTGTTTTGATCATCCTTCTGAATCCCATCCATGCGTAGTCTTTGACAAAAACGAGATTTTCTCAGCGTTTTGTTAAAATTGTTTTTTTATTTACCCACATTCAAATGTTGATAAAAAGGATGCATGAAGCTATAACAAAATGTTTTTTAAATGCCCACTTGAAAAATTACTAATCGTAGGCTTTATTATTTTTTTATATTAAAATTACTCTATTATAGTAGCCTAAATACCAGTGTTTTTGAACCACACCATAATAAGGTAGCCTAATATAGTTAATTGTAAAGTATATTGTTGTAGCTATATTATATTTACTACACTTTGTTAATTTACTGTAGTAGCAATATTTACTATGGTTCAAAAACGCTAGCATTTACTAGAGTAATTTACTTACTAATTGGGTGGAAAGAGTTAAAGTACGGTTAAAGGTATATTTCAAGTATAAAAAAATAATACCTAAACAGAAACGTAGTACTATACTTAAAGTGCAAAAATAATATTTAAATGGTAAACTATATAGGCTACATATGATATGTTCACTTAAAGCTGCTGTCGGTAACTTTTTGTGTGTGTGTTCAATATTTACAAAAATTATATAATGAGAATGTACAACATGAATCCATTTTCCAAACCATGTTTTTGTCTTACCCTGAATCATTATGGTACACTTGTAATAAGTGTTTATATTGGGACTATTTCAGACCGGTCTGGTAGGAGCCGCTGCGGAGGAGCACAGTCCCTGCGTGACTCGCCATAGACATAAACAGAGAGAAGTAGCTCCGGCTGCAATGTTCTTCCGCAAGAAGACTGCAGCTTTAAATATATACTTCATAAAATGAACTCTGTTTTTGTAAGGGGTGTTTATTCTTGTTTTTAATTTATGCGTGTCTAATTGTTATATTCCGTGAAACAGAATTTCAAAGTCATTCATTTAAAAGTCTTGGTGCCATCAGAGAAGCTCATATTTCTTGTCTTTAAGTGTTTTAATGTCACTTTTCCATCCCTTCCAGAGAGAACCTTTGCTCCAGTCAAACGGAAAAACACAAACTGAATCTGCAAGACCGTCACGCCCAGCAGCTAATGGTCAGTTTTGTGGGCTCCAGTATCTAAAGAACGGACATCCTATCGAATCCTGTGGTTTTACGAATCAGGAGGACATATTTAAAAAAATATATATGCAGGTCTTAAAATTAGGCAAATGCAACCTTAGATAAACATGACACATTACACTTTGATTATTTGACAAAAACTAGGCCAAAACGGAGAAGCCATGTGTAAAATACTAAGTACACCCCATGATTAGTTTGTAGAACAACAATAAGCTGAAGTAATCATTTCTGTAGGACTTTATCAGTCTCTCACATCGTTCTGAGGGGAATTCTGGCCCAGCATTGCTTCAGTTCATCGAGGTTTTCGGGCATTTGTTTATGCACAGCTTTCTGAAGGTCCCGTCACAGCTTTTCAACCAGCATGAGAAATGCAACACCTTGATTCTTTTCTTTTTCAGCCTATCTGTTGCATGACCAAATTTCGGCCAAGCTTTAGCCGTCGGACAGATGGCCTCACATTTGGCTCTCGAAAACTTTGGTTTGGTTCATGGTCGACTCAAAGACTGCAAAACAAGCCAACAACCATACAGTCGGTATGAGTTGTTTTTGCTGATATGCTTTGTTTAGTTTTCTGTGCATTATGGCCAAACATCTCCACTTTGGTCTCGTCTGTCCAAAGGACATTGTTCCAGAAGTCTTGAGGTTTGTTCAGATGCAACTTTGCAAACCTAAGCTGTCCTTCCATGTTCTTTTTGGAGAGAAGAGCCTTTTTCCTGGCCTTTCCAAACATGCCATACTTGTCCTTTTTCTAATTGTACTGCAGTGAACTTGAACATTTAATAAGTTAACTGAGGCCTGTAGAGTCTGAGGTGTGTTTTGCAGTTTCTCTGAGCATTGCACGGTCTGATCTTGGGGTGAATTTGCTTGGACGTCCACTCATGGGAAGATTGGTGTCTGTTTTGAATGTTTTCCACTTGTGAATAATCTTGTAACCCTTCTCAGATTGATGGCAGCAACAATTGCTTCTCTAAGATCATCCTTGGCATTGTGTTAACACACAGCTGAATGCTCCAGACCAGCAAACTGCCAGAACTTCAGCTCTTATAGAGGTGGTCACACTTGCTGGTGATCAGTCAATCACAGGCATTTGATTAGCAGTGCCTGACCGTTACTGACCCTCTTCATTCCTGTGGAAGCAGTGAGAGTAAACTTAGTTTGTCATGGGTTTTTCATTTTGGCTTTATTTTGTTAAATAAATAATGACACGTTGTAATATGTCATGTGTTGTTGTTCATCTGAGGTTGTATTTTCCCAATTTTAAAACCTAAAAACCAGATGATTTTTAAAAAATGATATCCTGATATGTAAAAGCAAAGAATTCAATAGGGTATCTTTTCTTGTTCACATGACTGTATATTCTCCTAGAAGAACTGGTCCTATCACTCACATTTACAGCTCACATCTGTCTGTCTGTCTGTCTGTCTGTCTGTCTGTCTGTCTGTCTGTCTATCTATCTATCTATCTATCTATCTGTCTGTCTGTCTGTCTGTCTGTCTGTCTGTCTGTCTGTCTGTCTATCTATCTATCTATCTATCTATCTATCTATCTGTCTGTCTGTCTGTCTGTCTGTCTATCTATCTATCTATCTATCTATCTATCTGTCTGTCTGTCTGTCTGTCTGTCTGTCTGTCTGTCTGTCTTTCTATCTATCTATCTATCTATCTATCTATCTATCTATCTATCTATCTATCTATCTATCTATCTATCTATCTATCTATCTATCTATCTGTTTTTCTATCTATCTATCTATCTATCTATCTATCTATCTATCTATCTATCTATCTATCTATCTATCTATCTATCTATCTATCTATCTATCTATCTATCTATCTATCTATCTATCTATCTATCTATCTATCTGTCTGTTTTTCTATCTATCTATCTATCTATCTATCTATCTATCTATCTATCTATCTATCTATCTATCTATCTATCTATCTATCTATCTATCTATCTATCTATCTGTTTGTTTGTTTCTATCTATCTATCTATCTATCTATCTATCTGTCTGTTTTTCTATCTATCTATCTATCTATCTATCTATCTATCTATCTATCTATCTATCTATCTATCTATCTATCTATCTATCCATCCATCCATCCATCCATCCATCCATCCATCCATCCATCCATCCATCCATCCATCCATCCATCCATCCATCCATCCATCCATCCATCCATCCATCCATCCATCCATCCATCCATCCATCCATCCATCCATCCATCCATCCATCCATCTATCTATCTATCTATCTATCTATCTATCTATCTATCTATCTATCTATCTATCTATCTATCTATCTATCTATCTATCTGTCTGTCTGTCTGTCTATCTATCTATCTATCTATCTGTCTGTTTTTCTATCTATCTATCTATCTATCTATCTATCTATCTATCTATCTATCTATCTATCTATCTATCTATCTATCTATCTATCTATCTATCTATCTATCTATCTATCTATCTATCTATCTATCTATCTATCTATCTATCTGTCTGTTTTTCTATCTATCTATCTATCTATCTATCTATCTATCTATCTATCTATCTATCCATCCATCCATCCATCCATCCATCCATCCATCCATCCATCCATCCATCCATCCATCCATCCATCCATCCATCCATCCATCCATCCATCCATCCATCCATCCATCCATCCATCCATCCATCTATCTATCTGTCTATCTGTCTGTCTGTCTATCTATCTATCTCTCTATCTGTCTGTCTATAATATATTTATCTCTCTTCTAGCCGGTGTAGTTCAGAAGACTGGCAGGTTTTCTGCCCGTCATGTTGGCGTGAATGACCTCGATGAGCGTTTCAGTGACATTGCTGAAACGTTCAACAAACAGCAGGAGCACTATGAGACTATGAAGAACATGCTTCAGACGGTTTCAAATCGCTACAAATGCCCAACTAATGACAGTCTGTCCCAATGCCTGAAGAAAATCAAGGAGGCACATGGTAAGACCCTCACATACGGCCTGCAGGGGGCACAGCCTGCACACTTCAGCGCATGATGGGAGAATTCATGCCGGAGCAGTCAGTATTTCACTAAATCAATTATTATCGAGTACCCTCTTAATTTGTCTCTCACATCCCCTCCATTAGGGAACTGGTACGTCAGTCTGGAGGTTAAAGGATATGACTTCACTCTGATGGTGAGGTCAGAGGCCGAAATCCCCGACGACCTAAAGACGACACAAGAGAACATCACAGAGCTGAGCAAAGCTACCAAAGCTGTCATATCTGTGGCCACTAAACTCCAGGAAATGATCGATTGGCTTCTGAAGGAGGAGGACTCATTGACCAAACAGGTGGAAGCCTCTGAATCCAGACACCTAGAGCGGAAGAGGCTGCTGGACAACCTGATGGAAAACCTCAGAGAGGCACGAAGAGCGAAAGAAACCAGTCCAAAGTACAGGAAGGAGGCTGGGAATCTTCTCAATGAGGCTGCTGTGCTGTCCGGGATCACTCCATGAAATATATGAAGGATTTTACATTGTGTACTCGTCTATAACACAACATTATAGTACATAAAACCTGACCAGAATAATGCAGAGCATGAGTGCAAGTAGCACTCGGCTGATGAAGGACTAAAATCTGTTTGTTGTTATTTAAAATTAAAGATCTAAAAATATAAAAATATAAATAGACATAATAGGAACATTTTAATTTTAGCATCTTCAGAACAGTAGCAAATAGTTTCACTTTGAAAAAGCATAAAGAAGGGACACAAATACAGAAGTTATTTTATATCCTCTTGTGTATTACCTGATGGGTTTCTAAAAGCACTTCCATAATTGATGAGAATCAGCTCTCGGCTGTTTTTGCTGTGAATGTGAATATGAGTGTATATAATATTCAACTACAGCATAGAGGAAAAACACTTTTTAACATTGTCATCCATATTTTAGATTTGTAAGATTTACTTTGTTATCGAATCATTCACTTGTTAATGGTAGAATGATTTTGCCTGTTAAATAAACACACATTAACCCTTTTTAGTTATTGTTTGAATGCATTTTCTTGCCGCATTGAATATAAATAAAATGTATATATATGATAGGTTGATTATCTTAAACATTTTTATTCTTAAATTGGACTATTGTTATTTTTATCATTGATAGGTAATATTTTTATTAAAATTAATTATATTTCATTTTTTTCTGTCATTTGAAAGTTTTAGTCCTTTTGATGTTTTTGTCATTTTTAAAAATATTTTCCATATAATTTTCAATATAATTATTTATTTTAGTTCATATAGTTAGTTATTTGAGCATTTCAAGTTAAAATAAATTAATATATAATTTTATTTCAACCATCCGTTCTTCAGTCACTTTATCCTCCACGGATCTGTGCGTATTTTACTTCAGTTAACATTTATTTTATTTCAAGAAATGGTTTAAGTTTTAGTTAATAATAACCCTGAATGGTACTACATGGGAGACTTTCCCCAGTCATATCAATGGCAATAAGTGTCCCAGCTAACCTGAATTCACCCAAGCTTCTATAAGTACTATAGTCTTAATATATCTACCATTCCCTGCACAACAGACCACTGCAGTGTTTTTTAGGGCCGCAATTCTACTTATCCTCTATAATCCTATAACAATTGTAGAGATATAGGCAACTTATATAATGTCGTGTAGGACCTAAATCATGCAGAGTGAATTAAACATCACTAAAAAAAAAAAAAAAAAAAAAACACCAACCAAACATATTCTGAAAGTAACATGGAAGTGCATAATATGTGCATGAATATAGCAATCAGTATCAAAGTATGATAACCATCACCAGACTTGCTAATTTTTCATTGTGATTCGACTTGTTTGTATGTATTTTATTATTTTTAAATATTTAAAATTAAACGTATGTACTTATATAATCTAAATTAGAACACAAAGCATGTCTATACCATCATGAATTAGGCATGGCACATTACTGAATACATTTAACAGTAGTTACAACAAACACAGTCTACCTCGCTAGTGGAAACCGAATAGCCCCGCCTCCGGGATCATTTGATTGGCTGCTATTTGTGGACGCGACGCTGGGTCTTATATGCTCTTCCTCCATTGGCCCGCGCCGCTGTCAATCAGAAATCCTAACTCGCTCCATGTTAGACTGAAGTGTGTGAAAGTACTGGTGAAGGACTCGCGTGTGTTCAGATAATTCAGCGCGTTAATGGACTAACTGTGACATAAACGAGACGAGCGGGAGAGAGGCTGTGCATATAGCATGATAAGTGAGTATATGTTTAAAAACAGCTTTCGTTTAAGCTTTGAATATGTCTCGTGTACATGCACCGATGGCGTGGCGGTTCATCTCATGTGTCTGACTGAACAAACTGAGCTTATAGAAGCATTTCTGATGATTAAAACTTCTTATGAGCAAGTACAGATGTGGACATGTTAGATGAGAAGGGTTGAAGAGAAACAGACAATGCTTTTGCTGTTTAAAGCAGTTGGCTTGCCACATAGTTATGCACGAGCTGTCATTGCTGAAGTGTGTGTATGCGCTCGCGTGGATGCATTGCACAAATTTGTATGTGGGTTTGCATGAGTATGTGTGTTTAAATGCTTGTTTGTGTGTGTGTGTGCATGCATGCATGCTTATGTATGTGAGTGTTAGTGTATGCTTGTGTATATGCACATATGTTCATAGGTTTGAGTGTCAATGTATGTATTTGGTTGTTTGAGTGCTTTGTGTGTACAGTGTATGTGCATTGTTTTTTCTGTTACATCTTTTGAGTGTGTATGCATGCAGTTGTGTTTGTGTGCTTATTTGTATTTGCAGTATGTGTGCGCTTGGAGGGATTTTGAGTATTTGTGCATTGCAGTATGTGTGTCTTAAGTTGTGTAATGTGAGTTGCACACTCATACAACAGTCACATGGTTTGCTTTCCTTCCTGTCAATGCAGGACAGATGATCAACCTGTTTTTAAAGGAACGAGATTATAAAAGGAAATGACCTCTGTCATATGAGGGAACTCGAGCAGCGATAAGAGTCCATAGTCTGATTATCTGACAGCAGATTAGATGCATGCAGATGTGGATCTTCTGACACAGCTGTACAGTTCTGCTGTTATTATGGCATGTTTTGTGATCATCTGTAGATGTGAGCAGTGAACATCACTCATAGTTTCAGTAGACCCAGCCACAGTGTTTTTACTGACCGTCTGATAAATGTGTTGTAGCCAGAAATGACAAGCGCTGGTGGAAATCACTGGGATTGCTGGGTTAGTGGCATTTAAAGATGCTAAGAGATTGGGTTTGAGACACTTAGTAGATATCTACAGTTCACAAAATGAAGATTGATTAAAAGAGAGAAATCAATATTGATGAACCGGTGTTGATTTATAAATCCCAAGATTGATTTTAGCCCGAAATCCCTACAAGGGCAACATTCACTAGGAGATGCAAACATTTACAGTGTATGAAAAATGGTAAAAAATAAATAAAAAAAAGTCAAAATAAACATAATAAGTTAATGCTTAACCACTTACACCCTGAAGGCATTTTTAATGAGTTCTCACCTAAATGGGATACTTAAAAGTAATGGGGTATAACAAAAAACAAGATATAAACAAAATCATGGTCTCATTTGATAGAAATCCCTTTTGATCATGTTTGGAGGTTTCTAATGTTATATCACTGCTGAGAAAACCCCAGAAAATGTGCAATTTATTGATTTATTTTGTTATTATTGATGATTGACATGATGACTATTAGAAAGTATACATGGAAGCTCATTAAATTGGTAATCATGTTAACTGCGTCTGAGCCAGATTTTGTGTTGGTAACTCAAAAAAAATCAAAAGTTACGCCATTATAGGAACCAAGGTAGCCTTTTTATCAAAAGTCCCCCAAAAAACCCCTCTCCAAACAAGTGTTTCACTGAACTTAACTACTTACATGTGTAAACTAGGGGTGGGAATCACAGGGTATCTCACGATACGATACACAATACACGATACATGGCTCACGATACCGATAAATATCACAATACAGCAATTCTGCGATAATCAATCCTTTAATGATACTATATGATATCTAACTATGAAAGCAAAATGCCTGTGAAAAGGTTAAGTGCAGGTTTTTTCTCTTTATTCAAGTCCAGAAAACTGTAAGAAAACAACACAAAACAGTTTTCAGGCTGTAAATGAAATTAAAGATTTTCGATGCGATCAAGGTGATGGTGTTGGATGCGGCTTTGCATGTTTGTGGTATTACCCATGCACTGCGAGCCTGTAGCAGTGTTTCCCCTACAGAGTATTCACAGCGGCGCAGCAAAATCTCCACATGATCAGTAATATCACGACATTCACTCACACACTGTAAAAGCACAACAGCCAACGTCATCTTGAAATTGTTTTCTGAAAGTATTGACTAAGTTCAGTGCATGAAATCCTCCGTTAGCCTGAGAGAGATCTCTCACGTGGAGCTACAGCGCGACAGGCAGTTTAATGAGTGATGGTGGGCTGTGATATTAATCTTATTTTCGCTTCCAAGGATTATACAAAGAAGATATGAGGTAAAACTATTATAAACTATATCCGCGTTCCGTCTAATGCAAATTCCTTCCCTTCTCAGCGCGTGCTGTCATTTCTCCCTAAACATAAACTTAACGTCAGAGTCGGCACAATGTGTGATTGTTGTCAAATGCAGTCTCTACTTTGGCTAAATTGCAGGACGTGTTTGACAAAATTAAAAGCACTATAATCAGCCGCGCTATAGACGCTGTTTCCAAGTTCAGTGCGGGCTTGTGTGTGTGTGTGTGCAAGCTGCGAAAAGGACCGACTTTTACATTATGCTTCGTAAGCCTATGCGCGACTAAACCATCAAATACACAACAAATAGCCTATATGTCAAAATGGCTGGCTTGAAGAGTATTCACTTAAACACAGTTTATCTTAAATGGGCTTAAACAGTTGGGAGAAATCAATGGGAGAATGATATCATTAGATCTGCATTCGGTCTTAAAGGGGCAGCGTCTAATAAACCTGCGGACGACTGAGCCATTAATGTCAATAAAACAACAGAAGCCAAAGAGAAAATTATTCGCAGCTCTTGTATGAATAACTTTAGTTTTAATAAGCATTAATCTATCAATTTGTACAGTGAAAACTATGCAGTGTTATTTTACATTTCATTACTTTATTAGAATTATTTAATTAATTATTATTTTTAGATTTTTAAAGATTCTTTTAATTAATAAAAGGTTTAAAAGAAAATGCAATAATAGTGTCTGCTGGCTCACCCCTATCCAAAAAGCACAAGCAGTTTTATTAATAATGTTACCCTAAGTGAGAAGTGTTACTAGAATTAGTTTTAATTAAGGTGAAAAATAAAAGTTTTGTGTTTAATGTATTTTTGTTGATGTTGAAATTTTAGAGCATATGGTATCGAAAAAAGTATCATTAGGAACCGGTATCGAAATTGGCATCGGATCAAAAGATTTTGAACAATACCCAGCCCTAAGCGACACATTGTGTTTGTTTGAGGGAAGACAGTAACTTATTCATGTAATTTATGTTGTTGTTATGAGTGTAATCGTGATAAGGAAAAGCATTGCTTATTAGAACATATCCTTTATTTGATTGTTACAGACCACACACACACATACACATCACTATACCCTGGCTCCCCCCTCTGCATATGCTTTGTACTAATAAATCTGTTGAAATGGATTCCTTCTCCGACTTCCCCGGACCAACTCCACCTCCTTAGCACCTTACAGTCCTTAGCCCCTCAGCCCCTAAGTGGTTAACAACAACTTTTTAAACATACAAGTCCCCTCCAAATATTGTAAATATGTGAAGTTCATCATCTTTTATCTCAGGTGGGTGAGTAGATTTCCCACTACGGGTGGGTGTTGTTTTAAATGCTGCCTGTGAGCTAAACAAAGGGACCAGATCCGAGTATTCCCAACAAACGCTGCCAATCCCCAGGATACAGTTCCATGCCAGTCTATTTTTGTGCCATTAACTTCAGGTAAACCCCCTCAAAATGGTTGAACAAGTCTCGTCCTGTATTGTTCTTAGGCAGAATAAACCGTAAATTGTTCCGGACTTTATGCCGATAGCCACTGCCCTTGAGGGAGTGATAATGATCATTGGTTTTTCTCGCTGTTATCATTCCAGCCTCTGTGGTTTGGGTTTTCCTCCCGAGCAGTGATGTCTGCTCCACGTCTGGCCTTTAAAAGGCACTTTATTAAGCACACAGATGCTTGTTAATATGTGAACGAGGTCTGTTTGCGCTGGGAAGTTTCATTACTGTCAGTGTTACAGTGGATGTCCACACTCTGGTCTACATGCATGACCCACAGGCGGTTCATTAATCTGTGATTCAAATCAATACGATACAGTCTGAAGAGACAGGAAGTGCGAATATGCAAATGTCAGTGGTTGTAATGTGTTAGAGTCCGTGTCGTGTAATTGGCAGTGACAGTGTCTCCAGCGTCCTCGGGGTCCAGCGCTTTAGAGTGCACACACAGGACTGTCGTTTGGAATAAGAGCTTTATAACTCATTGCAGATTTGACGGCACGCTCACGGCTCTGAGAAAAATGAGAGATTTGTGCTGCCACCTTATCTGCGGCCTTATTAAAATCGAGTTTTTCTTTTCCTTCAAGTGCCCCCATTAGCTCAATTTCTCATCTACGTTTTAGCTAATAACTTTTCAACCAAGTGGCCTAGAAATAATCATTTTTCCCTTTCTAATTAAATGCACACTCTGATTGCAATTTCCACCATACACACTTTTCTGAGCTTTCATCTAATCAGGCTCCGGTTTGAGTCAGATCATCTTGAGATAATTCTAGTCACTGCTTGTGTTTAAAGCAACTTAAAGGTGAGGATGAGAAGTGAGTTTGTAGCTTTACAACAAATGTGCATATTTAAAGTTGCCTTAGTATTCCTGCGAATGGAATACAATTTTAATCCCCCCCTCCCCCTCAACTTTTTGCTATTTGATTATTGAAGTTTTGCCAACTTTTTCTCCTTATTCACTTGTCATAAAATTTGTCTCCGACCATCTTCGAATCAGTCCTCACAAAAGCCACAAATTGGATTTTTGTTGTTTGATATCGTTCTCCGGAAAACTTCTTGGCAAAGACGCCAAACAGGAAGTGAGGTGTTATTTCTGCAACATTCTTGCATATTGACACAATAATGCGTATGCATCTTTGCCATAATTACTTGAGAATATCATGTGAATTTAATGACTGCAGCTCCTACTGGTCAGATTTATAAAGGTTTTTGTTCTTACTTTACTTTTCTTAAACTCACAACAAAGGTGAATTATGCCATTGTTCTAGTGCGACAGTTAAAGGGGCCATGAACTAAGAAACCATTTTCCTTGAGCGTTTCGACACATAAGAGGTCCTATTATAAGAATGTCCTGTAAGTTTCAGAACTGAAAACTTCCTTGTTAGTTCAAAATCAGCTTTTATTGTTACCAAGCCCAGAGAACGGCTGGTTGTGAAATGTGGCTGTGTAAGACCGCCTCTGCAGAAGATCAACGCCTACTTCCTCGTTGCAACTTTGGCTCCGCCCACTGGAGTGTTAGTGAGATGACGAGGAGAGACGAACAAACTAAAAATAACATTACCTTCCAAAGGATCCTAATGCTAGGAATGTGCTTTTTCATTTTCAACTATGTGAATGTCTCAGGTGGGCATTATTTATTTGTATTTGCTACATTTCAGTGGCAATAGTAAAAATGTGCTAAAAGTTTTTGAGTGAGTTACACATGTAATCCTTAGCTATTTCATATGCAAAGATGTCAGCCAATCACCACAGAGGGATTGTTTACACTGAAGTCTCAAAGCAGCCAATCACAGCAGTGGGTGTTTACACGGAAGTCTCAGACAGCAGCCAATCACAGTAGTGGGCGTTTACACTGAAGTCTCACAGCAGCCAATCACAGCAGTGGGAGTTTACAATGAAGTCTCACAGCAGACACGCCCCTTCAAACAGAGCGCTAAAATCAGGGTAGGAAAAATGCCTAATTTCTAGATTGACAATTTTTAATGTAAAAATCTTAAGTAAGTGCAATAAGTGCACCCCAGGAAACATTATAAAACAATGCAGTTCATGACCCCTTTAACAACAAAACTTGGGCGGTAGTTTCTACAGACTATTACAAGATGACTTAAGCCATTTAGTTGCCTATATTATTGTTTGTAATGGTATTCAAATGTTTGTTAATTATTTGACTAGGTAAAAAATCTGCTAATCTCAATAAGCAACAAAAAAAACCCAATTTAAACTAACTGTTAAGAGCGCTACATATAAAAGAGTCATTGACTTGAACCGAAACCACTCACTGTGGGAAATGAAGGTCTGTATGGCGGTGTTTCCCAGTTTCAGAGGATGCTTTGTATAATTAGTTTCTGCTTTTAAGCTAAATGCTTAGAAACTGGAAGCGGAACATTGTTTGTGTTTGCAGGTTTACTCAAGTCATGACGTATGTTCAGTCACATGCATCATTCGTGATTGTCATTCTTGTCTTGTAATGCTTCTGACAGGACACATTTGTTCTGATATTACTCAGATGGCTGTGTCGTGTATGAGTTGCATAATTTTCTAAATGGCGTCTGGAGTCCAGCCGCATTAGTGTCTCATAAAAGGCGTGATTATATTTTTTTGTGCTAAAGGTGGATATTGTGCATCTGTCAGTCTGAATATCGCACAGGAAGAGGAACGTCTCCAGGGTGAGTGAAATGAGTGTTTTCACACTTTGTTTGTTCAGCCAATTTGTGATTTATTTGAATAACTGTTGGTGTTTTGTGGACACGTTGTAGTGTAGTGCAGTGTTTCCCAACCTTTTTTCAGTCATGGCAAAATTCTCAATTTTTGTGGCACATACGTTACGCTATACGTTACACTAAGGGTGTAAGATTGCTCACGGTACGGTTTGTATCACGGTTTTAGGTTCACGGTTTCAGTAAAATTTAATGGACAGCTTACCCAAAACTGTAAAATATTCCGTCATTTACTCTCATTCTCATGATGCAACACAAAAGAAGATTAAATCATGGGTTTGGAATGACATGAGGTGAGTAAATGATGACACTTTCATGTTGGGATGAGTTAAATCTTGTTAATTGCCTAGTCAACCATGCTGACACATTTCTAAAACACTGTACAAAACTGGTCCAAATCCTTCCATGTGAATCATGCGTTCTTCATCTGCAGTCCGTCAGCCCCTGAAGCTCAAGCCGTTGCATACGGGTTATTATTGTGGCGTGTGCCGGAGTGGAAGTGTTTTAATGGGCTCTTCTGTGTCTTCACTCAGGTCTGTGGATTTATTGAAACCCTGTCCTCGGGGTTGTTTCTCTACTGATGGGTCACTGAGGGTCACGTTTGCTCTCAGAGGGCCGTTTGAGAGAGAATCGTGTCGGATCCTGTTAATTTCTCCCTCTGAAACCCTGCGGTTGTGAAGCGTGTGTGTGTGTGTGTGTGTGTTTGGTTTAATTGTTTCTGTGGCATGCGTCTGGCAGCACTGGTTGAAGCAGACTGGGCAGATTTCCCTCACACCCCTCCAAAACATAAACCTCCAGCGCTCTGATTGGCCCTCGGTGCCGCCCGGGTATGTGTGGGTGGGTTGGGCTTAGAAGGTTTGAAACAGGAAATGAAGAAACATTTGTGCAATGAGAGGAGTCGCTCTGTGGGTGTGCTGGGATATTCCTCTGTCATTCGGACTTCGGACGGTAAGTACACTCAAAATAATACATGCCGGGTCTGTCAGGAATCATGAGGAATGTCAGTGTCGATGTGTGTGTTAATGTTTCGAGTCAGCGTAAGTGTGGTCATGTGAGTCACACACACACACACACACTCAACTGGAGACTGAAGTGTGTGTGCTGACTCGAGTTAGTCGAGTTGTCTGGCTGTTGGGATGTCAAACTAATCTTGATCTTAATCTTCTCTAATGATTGACATAGCTTTGCGGTTTTTCTTAAGGGTCTGTGAAATAGTGCACTTTTTGGCAGACTTAAATGTGGACTCAAATTTAAGAAGTCTAAACCAAATAAAAATGAGTAGGCCTGTGAGTTAAAAATAAACTGTAAATGAGTGGATGGACATTATTTCTGAGAACTATCAGTAGACTTTTCACATTTTCTTTGCAGCCTGATTTTGTGGTAAAATTCTGGTAAAATAATTAAACTGGGCTTGATAATACTTTTACTGTAGAGCACAAGGCGATATATACTTTCAGATTTCTTTTTCATCACAAATTTTATGATGATTTTGCCTTGTCCCATGTACAGCACTGTGGTCAGCTTTTATTGTAGTATGTGCTTTATAAATAAATTGAACAAAATGAAACTACATTTTATGTATATTTTTATATTTAAGTATATCCCACTTTATTCATATGCATACATATAACAACGTAAGGCGATATAAACTATATAACAAATCTCAACTGATTGATTGCTTTTATCATTGTAAAATGTTAAATATTTATTTGTCCAGATTTAATTTGCTTAATGTGACGAACTATGCGTTCACACTGCAAATCAGCTCAACTTTATGATAATGAGCTATGACGCGGTTTGGCGGCAACCAATCGGAATGTAGAAGTGCTCCGCTTGAGAGAAATCCAGAGACCGTGGTCCTGTAAACTTCTCTTCCGACCACATTAGTTCCCAAGCAAAATGGAGGAGAAGTTGATCATTGCTTTGCCGGTTTCCCTATCATTTATGACGTGATCATTCATAGTGATGTGAAATTTGTTAAGAAGGCGCGCAACACTATTTTATAGGCGCTAGAACGCTTGTTTTTCAGCAGGAATGCAATTCATTCTTCCTTTCACATTTAAACGATTTCATGAGGTTAACTTAAACCCTACTGTGGTCAGTCTGCCAGTCAACATGCTTGTTTGCTTTGCAGGCCCTTTTTAGTACAGTTTAAAAGAAAGACCAAGCCATTTTACTTTTTTGGACTCTATTTTAATGGTTGCATTACATTTTTATAATCAAAAAGCATGTCTAATTAATTGAAATCATGGAAACGTACAATTTGACAACAATTTATTAAAAGTTGACATGTTTAGGGCCCTATGCAATAAGTTATTTTTAATCATATGAAAGTAAACAAACAGAGCTTTACTGTTAAAATTAAAACATGGAGGAAAAATTGTGATCATTCCTTGAAAAATAAATAAAGTTTTAATACTGTATTATTAATACTATTATTATTGTCAATATTATTAGTGTTAGTAATATATTATGCTGTTGAATGCTTGAATCTGATTGGCTGATGAACATTCTAAGGTGTGCAATTATTTTCAGCGAAAGTAGTTCCAGCAGGTCTTGACCGCATTGCAGTTCTAGATCACTCCGCCAAATGATTTCACTTATTTTTACTTATTATTCTTTACAGCCGACAACAGCAAAAGAACCAAAACACACAGCGACACTGAACAAGCAAATAAATAAGGTAAACAATAGTATAAAACAGCATATTATTTCCATGTTTTTCCCACAAAATTATGTTTAATTACGTACGAAATGCTCTTACTCTCTTTCTCCCACTCTCTGCTCTGCTCTCTCTCTCACACACACACACACACACACACACACACACACACACACACACACACAGAAATGTGTTGTCAGCACTGCTCTGAAGATTTTTTCAGTAAAATAGTTTAACAACTTAAAAGCTACTTGACATTTCTCACTAGTAAGGTAATAAAGGCGCTGTTCCTAGACGCTTCTGCCGAACACTGTTAAGAGAGACATGCACAGACTGAGGTAATTCACATACACACTCTCTCTCTCTCTGTCTCTCTCTAATAACTCGCTGTATTAATAACTGCATTATTCTGCTATCAATGGCTCAAGCCTCGGTTGCTAGCTCTAAAATGATGTTTTGTAATTGGTGACGGAGGCTTGGGTTTAGATGCGTAAGAAGTAAGTCCTGCACACAAGAGCGTTTTAAAGACACAACCTGACAAATGTCTTGAAATAAACCATCTGAACAATGTTTTGAGGTATGGTAACCATAGTATTGTGGAAACCGTAAATGCTGATGAAGTGACTCTCAAAGCGGCTCTGGAGATGAAGTTCATGTGTTTATGTCCTCGTATAGTGAGGCTGAAAACACTGCAAGTAGTTTAATATTCACAGACACTAGTCTATATTGCGATTTTGAATGAAGTGTACTGACATGCTTTTTAAATTATTCATCAATAATTTGACGAATTCCGTGAAATTCCGCGTTCCACAGTAAATTCCGTTGTAATTACTGGATTCCTGGATTTCTGCATTAAACATAAATATTATAAACACTAACATCAGGATTTTCTATAACACTGCTTTAAAATGTGTATTGTGAATGTAAATATGTTTTGTACAAATATATTTGACTTGGTAGATTAAACCAATGTCTGGCTATGCAAATGAGAGGGGCGGGGCATGTGCAGATCTTTGTGAATGCAGTTGCTGTTCCGATTCTGTGGAGTTTTGTGAGTTTCCATTTGACTAATCACATGATTCAAAGGAAACTGGCTCAGCAAACAAACTGAATCAGAAGATAATGTTCATGCACCCAGCCCACGTCACGGTTCCTTCTATGATTGTGAAACCTGTTAGCCGGGTGCTCGCTGTCCGATTGCCTGCGGTTGCAGTTTTCCCTGCCGCTTCCAGGTTTCCAGAGAATGGATAGTGTGTTTGTTGTGATTCAATCTTCTTCTGTGCACAGCTAGTGGTCCGTTCTCTGTTCTTGTTACCGGACTAAAATGATTTGATCTACGGTAGATTGATTTCACAGTGGTTTGAGGTTTCTCTAAAAATGAAAATCCGCAGCTCATCTTGCAGAAATCTGGGTTGTGGCCAGCGGGTGATGGATGTTTTTAGATCTTTTGGCTTCGAAACAGACGCCGCTCTTGTTTTAGACTGTGTCACTCTTACATGCCAGCAGAGCGTCTGTTTGATAGACGTGTCGTGGTTTCATTGTGTTACTGTGTGATTTCACATTTATGTTTTTACTTCAAGAACAAACAATGTTCCTCTTAAAGAGAACGATCTCTTTTGAAGCGTCAAAGTGCTAGTTGCGTATCTGTCAATGGATGATTTCATTTTTGGGGTGAACTATCCCTTTATTACACATTCCTGGTCTAAAAAAAGGAACGATCGTTGCTGCTGATGAGATCTAGTCCCGTCATAACCCCTCAGTCATTTAGCTCTGCTTTTCATGATCCACTTTTTCTCCTTAAATATCTCATTTCAGTGTATTACATTGCAGAAGTAAAATAGTTTTCCAGTGACATTAACATCTCACTTCACTATTGCAGCAACTGAACTGCGTCTCAGTCCTCAGCTGTTGGTGTGTAGGTGGCGTCTGTGCTGGCAGGTACGGTTTACCGTCTGCGGGGAGTGTGGAGGCTCTCATTAACGTCTCTACACCCCTCAGCTCTCAGCGAGCCGCAGCAGGGCGCTGTATTTACCTCTCCATGGGCTTTAATCAGACTCTGTGCAGTAATTCCAGCCACCAAGTCTCAGGATTGAGTTCTAATGATATGTTTGTCATGCTGCTGAATCGAAAAAGCTCTTGTTTCCATCAAATCTGAGGTGAACATGAAGTCGCTGGAGGTTGAGTAGCCTATTTATTGTTTCCATTATGGAGCAATCAGAGGAGTTTAGTGCTCTTGTAATGGACGGATTGAGCTCTCTCGCTCTCCTGCTGCTTCTGTGTACTGTGCACTATATACTGTAATCTGAGGCTGGGTTGGACATATCGATTTTTCTTTTTACATGTCCAACTGATTTTGTTTCTAAAATCCCAAGAATCAATCGTCTGTGCTGTTTTCAGTTGATGCGTGAACAACTTGCGGCGTGACTCCCATTGAGTGATCACAATACACTTCGTGCTTTGTTACTTTTGATATGAAACTAAGTCTCTGCTTTTAAATTGTGTCCATTTTAAAGGAGTAGTTCATTCAGAATTATAATTTCCTGATAATTTACTCACCCCAATGTCATTTTCTTTCTTCAGTTGGAAAGAAATTAAGGTTTTTGAGGAAAACATTCCTGGATTTTTCTCCATATAGTGGACGTCAATGGGGTCCAATGCGTTGAAGGTCAAAACTGCAGTTTCAGTGCGGCTTCAAAGAGCTCTACACGATCCCAGCCGAGGTCTTGTCTAGTGACACGATTGGTCATTTTGTAAAAAAAACCACAAACATTATTTAACCACAAATGCGAGCAGCGTTTGGCTGTATATCAGCACAGCTCTCAGCCAATCAGATTCGAGAACCAGAAAGAACTGCAGTATAAAAATAAATAATAACCTTTAAGAGATGGGAAGGAATATGTTGCACACATGTTGCTTGCCTATTTTTGTCAATTCATGATACTTTCTCATCTCTTAATTTATACTTAAAACATATTGTTGGTGATCGGTATTGGCCAGATAAACGCAGATTGTTAGTTTATCAACGGTTTCTCGTTAGGCGTTTTCCCCATTGAAACCCATTATAAAGAAAACTCGTTGCGTTCATATTCTTGGCTCTTCTACTCGCCTGTACATTGTATGCATAATCAAAAAGGTGTAAACTCATGGGCGTCAGAACCATTTTGTGTCCCACCCACTTTTTACAAACCATGATAATGGACCCACTCACTTTTATCGTCTCTAATTGAGCACATGTCCTATACCAATAACCGATAAATACTAATAGTAAACACATGTCAGACGCTTTATTTCCACTTTTCTAATATTTTCTTAAGTTTTATTGAAAATAAATGCCTTTCCGATCTTATATGTGATGGTAAAAGGGAGTAGAGCGAGTTCGGCAAAAGCCGGATTCGAACCTCAGATCGATTTGCGTCAACTTGATGCCAAGCGTCTTATCCCTACACCATGGCCGTGGTGAATGAATTAAGTGATTTCCGTAATTTTGTCTATCCCAATCAATCGTTTAGTAAACGGCAGTATATTTGTATTTAATGAAAATGGTCTCTAATATTACTCCAGTAAAAAATTCTGAGAAGTCCCACCCACATTTTATTTGCTTCCGACGCCCATGTGTAAACTGAAAATGATCTTTTAATATCACTGTTTTAGTACACTACGGCACTTTAAGGGTGGGATTCCTGTCGTCAGTTCTCCCTCCGTCTGCTGCTCGATCAGCTCTATAACAGTTTTACTGCGTAATTAATCTGTGTTTAAAATGAAGTGGTGCAACAACTCGATTTAAAAAATAAAACCCATATCAACAAATCCTAGATTAGCATTAAACTTTGCTCAGTTTAATCCTTATTGGTGCAACTCACCCTATAGTGTTTTTCACATTACGCATTTTAAAAATATCTTTATAGTGATTGAAAAACTGCAGCAGGAGCTGTATATGGATCATAAGTGCCCAAAACGTGCATCTTGTTCACATATTTTTGTTTTAAGATGGAAATTTGACAGGCTTGTGCTGCAGTTCAATGGAGTTCTATTGCGGTTTTACCCTCCCCGACAGTCACATGACTGAAAACTATGGATACTGCTTCCAGTACCTGAGCACCCTTAAAAATGAAGAATATTGTTTGGTAAATCTGCATGCCAATATCATGCAGAGTCTCTGTGCATCGCTCTCTGTTGGCCCGGTTACAGTCTCAGATGGAGATTTCTGTGCTCGTGTTCTGGATCTCCGCGCTCGTCTGAGTCACTGAGTCTTCCATGACACATCCTATAAATATGTTCCATCAGCGCGGCGCCGGGTTCGCTGGGTCCTGGGCTGTTCTTGTGTACTTTTAAGCTCTGGGCAGAGACTATTTTTGGTCAGGCTTTAGTGGATGTTCTCAGGGATGCGATGCGTTTGCTTCTGAACCCTCGGGTTTAGTTTGGCACGGTATGGTGCAGGTAAACCAGTCCATTTGAATGTTTTATGTTAAATTCAGCTCAATCCAAAGCACCTTTTTATTGTTAATAATTAAAGGGACTACACTAAAGATTATGTTTAGCTAAATGTCTTTGCTCCAGAGAAGCTTCATGAAGCACATTTAAAGTAGTCCAGTACTCGTGCACTATATTTTAAGTAGGGCTGAATAATTAATTTTCTTAATGAATAAGAAAACCCATGACACAGTCTGGCTTAGGCCAGTAATCAAATTACAAAAGCTGCAATTTCATTTAATAAATATTTGCATGTGTATATATGCGTGTTACATATTTTTACAAACATATTTGTATAATAAAATTATAATATTAATATTTATATTTTGTTGATAAATTTGTAATAAATTATTATTAATAAGCCCTACAAACAACTACAGAAAACCTGGAACTCCTTTGAAAAAAGAAGAGAAAAAATTAATGACAAAATAAAATCACTATTCAATGACTTTTTTTTCAGGTTACAGTTTTTTTTGTTTTGTTTTTATCTGAAATTTGAGGGTTTCTCTTCGTTCTTGACTCTGAAGCGGTGCTGGAGTGAACCTGAGACGCAGGTCTAATGTTAACACACAGGGGCTTGTGGTTTCAGCAGATGACTGCTTCCTGTTTCCTGTTGCATGGTTAATTCAGTGAGTGGCCTCCAGTTGACAAGTTGTTAACACCTTATTTTGATAAATAAATCCAGGTGTTTTGTATTTGTAATTATTAATTTTGTGTTTATAAGTCCATCCATGCATCCTTCCTTCCATCCATCCACCCTTCCATCCTTCCTTCCGTCCATCCATACATCCTTCCATTCATCCATGCATCCATCTTTCCTTGCATCCATGCATCCATCTATCAATGCATCCTTCCTTCCATCATGCATCCTTCCTTCCATCCATCCATCCATGCATCCTTCCTTCGAATCCATGCATCCTTCCTTCCATCCATCCATCCATGCATCCTTCCTTCCATCCATGCATCCTTCCTTCCATCCATCCATCCATGCATCCTTCCTTCCATCCATGCATCCTTCCTTCCTTCCATCCATCCATCCATGCATCCTTCCTTCCATCCATGCATCCTTCCTTCCATCCATGCATCCTTCCTTCCTTCCATGCATCCATGCATCCTTCCTTCTATCCATGCATCCTTCCTTCCATCCATCCATCCATGCATCCTTCCATCCATGCATCCTTTCCTTCCATCCATGCATCCATCCATCCATGCATCCTTCCTTCCATCCATGCATCCTTCCTTCCTTCCATGCATCCTTCCTTCCATCCATGCATCCTTCCTTCCATCCATGCATCCTTCCTTCCTTCCATGCATCCATGCATCCTTTCATTCATCCATGCATCCTTTCATTCATCCATGCATTCATCCTTCCATCCATCCATCCATCCATGCATGTATAGCATAGATCCTTGCCATTTCTCGTTTTCCATCCATTCATCCCTTTCACTCTCTCTAAATCTCACAAACACACACTTGATTTCCCATCTGCTGGCTTCTAGTCTAAATTAATCTGTTTGAATCTGGATTACAGTTCTAGGATCAGTCTAGTAACAGATATCATCCCTCTGGCTCTACGAGGTCAAAGGTCGCCCGTATTTAAATTCCTCAAATGACTCGTCAGGTGATTAATGACGCCAGTGGTTTAATAATTAACTACTCAAACACAAAACATTTACTTTTCTCCTTTCAGCAGCGTCAGCCATTTCTCCTTCCAGAGCCGAGTGTTTAAAATAACTCTTCAAATCACAGACTGCGGTTCGGCCACCATAGAAGGAAGCGAAGGTGAAATCCTGAAGCGGAAAGCCGCTCCTGGCACTGACTGCGGTTAATCCAATAGCTTGTGTTAGGGATAAGACACACACACACACACACACACACACTGTGCAACAGTTATTAATCCATGAATGGGGAAAGGAGGGGTGATTCAGGCTAATCGATATAGCCATGAATGATTGAATGTTTACAAAGTTCCCAGTCTCTCTCCCTGTCTCTCTCTCTCCCTGTCTCTCTGTTGTCGATTGCTCTCCGCACTAATTAAAGAGCTTTTTGAAAGGCGCAGACTAATGGCTGTCAGAGAAACACTCACTGTAAGACGCTGTAGAGGTTATAAACAGAACCGAGTGACTCACGGATGATATGACGGGGGAACGGACAGAACACTTGGGAAGAGAGACAGAAAATTAGGAAAAACTGATGACAGTAAGTTTGTGTGTGTGTGTGTGTGTGTGAGAGAGAGAGAGTGAGCGAGAGAGACAGTCGGAGGGGATGGAAATTAGACCCATGGAAATTATTACTGTGAACTAAGAGAATATAAATAACACGTCTAATGATTTTCTCACTGAATCTTATGCCAGAAATGAAGATCGCTGCACATATGGCTGGGAAATGTCTTTAGATCAGCGTAAATTCAACATTTGTTAAACTTTCTTTTCGTGACTTTTCGTTTCTTTTCGTGACTTGTGGTTTTGTAAGGATTTTTTCTTGCTAAAGCAGCTTTGAAACAAGATGTTTTGTGAAAAGCTGTGTGTGTGTGTGTGTGTGTGTGTTTACTCTGATATATTTTAGCAGTAAAATTACCAGTTAAAATGCTATTTTAAGCACTACACACTACCGTTCAAGTTTGCTGTCTATGAAAAACTCTTCTGTTTACCAAGGCTGCATTTATTTGATCAAAAATACATTAAAATTGTGAAATATTATTACAGTTCAATAGCTGTTTTCTATGTGAATATATAGTACAATGTAATTTATTCCTTTGATCAAAGCTGAATTTATCATCATTATTGCAGTCTTCGGTGTTTCTGATTTATTATCAATGTTGAAAACAGTTTTTTTGTGTATTTTTGTGCAAACTGTGATATCAATTATTTTCAGAGTTGTTTTGACTCAGTTTGCGGGAATCCCTGGACTATGAAGTTATGTTTAATTTTACCCTTACGCTAGGTTTGTTAATCTGATTGTCCTCACCACATGCCGCATTTTCTCACTTCCTCGTTGAGAGCGAGTGGGTGAAAGGTTAAAGCTGAAGCAGTGAGACCCTGGGTTCACCTCCTGTTAAAGGACCATGCGTTGCACTTTTGTTGGTTTGTTGCATCAAAAATACATAATTTAGTTCTTCATATGGCTGTTTTCACTCTCATTCTTTGAATTAAACAGGCTGTTTTTGCTACTGTACCTTTAAAATATGTAAATGACCTGTTTTGATTGACTAATGTTTATCCCAGTTCATGATGCTGTGCATCAGGATGGCTCAAGTTTCTGAATACTGAATGCTAATTATATAAATATGGGTGGTCATTATATGTTATATAAATATATGTTAATGAGCTCATAGTCACGACAATTATGGTGGCAATTTCTATTTACACAATTTAGTATCAATAAATGTGTGCAACTGCTACAGTTTTATTGAAAAATATTTTAAATCATAGTTTTGGTTAAAGGGTACATAACACACAGTTTTTGCTACTCTCATGTTAACCTTGAGTACCCACAGAGTAGTGTTGCATCCTTAATATCTCTGAAGAGTCTTTAGTTTGATCATTTTTATAAAAGACAGATTCTGTACTGATTCTTTCAGAAAACAGCCGAGCTCGTGGAGGCGTGTAGTGGGCGGAGCTAAAGAGTCATCACACACACACACACACACACACACACACACACACACACACATATCATGGCATTATCCCTGGATAACTCTCGATTCACTATACGTTGGTGTTGTTGACATTAAATGCACTTACGCACCGATTGCCAACAAAACACACACATTTGATGCCGTTTCACTCACCGCCTGCGGTCAACAAACACCCAAAAAATAAAAATGCATCCACTGTTTCCTTAATGCTGGGTTATTTGGGAAGCTGAGCAAGGTGATCTTTCCCTCACACACACACACATTCTTTAGTGACATTGTTGATTTCGTGGTCTGAAAACAAAATGCCAGCGCTGCCGATGGCTCCAGTAACCCGAACGAAGCTCGCTGATGGGCGCACTGTTGCTCTCGCTCTGGTTGATGTGCGCATGCTCATCCGGGAGAAGTGCCCATTCAAGGACTTCCGCCCTTTAGGATGTCATACAGGGCCATACTCGAAAAAAACGTTGAATCCTGAAGTGTCCTGGAGTGTATTTGGCACATAAATTCTCCGTCATATGTTTTAAAAATGTTGTCAATGTTTAGCATGGGAATCAACTCTTTAACAGTGTAATTAAGTCAGAATTCATGAAATAGTATTGGACCCCCCCCTATCCATTATTAGTAACAACCTTGGTTGAACTGGGTGTTGTTTAAGTTCTTGAAGTGTGTCTACTGTAGTACTTCAAGCCTGAGTCTTTTATTTCTAAAAGTCTAGGGAAATCCTGTTTTTCATGAAGCAAAGCCGTCGAGGGGGTTTTCTGTAGCAGATTTTAGGATGTGAGTTGTGATGGCTGTTGCTCCTGTGTTTTAGGTTGAGATCTCCTCACACCAGATGAGGGAAGATGTTGGCCATGGATCAAGGCGCAGTGGAGGAGTGGCTGTCTGAGTTTAAGGTGTGTGTCTCTGTCTCTATCTCCTCCTCATCAGCATGATTTCTCTGTTTCCCCCGCTTTGACCCGTGTGTGTTTCAGACTCTTCCAGAGACGGCCGTCTCCAGCTATGCCGCCTCTCTGAAGGACAAGGGCTCTCTGGTTCCGGCGCTTTACAAAGTCATACGGGAAAATTACAGTGATGTAAGACAGTTTCCTCTCATATTTGTGTTTGGATGATTAATGTTTTCTGGGTTGTGTGCAACTTTTCACCATCTAATCTGTTGCCACAATTTTTTTACTTTTCCGATTATGGAAGAAAAATGCATTACGATCTCCTTTTGTGTGAGGATTTTAATAAGAGCCGAATGATTTGCGGAAAAAATAAACCTAATCATTAGATAAAAAAAAAAAAGCAATTTCAATTTAAAATGCGTTTTTAGGAGTTTTAAGAGGTTTGCTGGGCTTGTATATAAAATTATTATTATTATTATTAGTAGTAGTAGTAGTAAATAAAAACATTAAAGAAAATTAGAAATATATTAAAATTGCAAAAATACTATTGTACTGTAAAATAAGAAATGGCGTATTTAATATAGAGACAATACTAGTTTAATTATACAGTACACCAGTAAAATTAATATTTAGGTCTTAATTTCTTCATTTTTAAATATTAATACAGAAGGTTAAAGCAAAGGACCTTAAAAGGACAATTTGGGTAACAAAATCATTTATGTAAGTGCTTGAACAAAAATATGAACTACATGATTTGGGCCGCACAATTTAACGATTTATAAATATAATTTAAAAAGTAATATTATTGTTATTTGTAGTAAATACATTTTTTAAAGAAATATATGTTGATATTGCAATAATGCTATTGTACTGTAAAAAAAAAAAAAAGTATTTGATTAAAATATATATATATATATTATACAGTACGCCTGTCTTAATTTCTTCATTTTCAATCATTAATCCAGAAGGTCGATGAAAAGTACCTCAAAAGGACAATTTGGGCAACCAAAAAGTGCTCAAACTAAAAATATGGGCTACATGTTTTGCTCTTGCCAGATTACAAGTGAAGTTGAATAAACACACACATCTCCTGATCTTACATACAAACATAAATAACCCAGAATGTTCTTTTGAAGAGCAAGGTGTTGCACAACTAAAGCTGTTTGGTGAGTTATGAACAGTACGGCGCTCGATTCATTATCACAATGATGCTTGTCATTATGATGAGGAGTGACGGAGGTGTTTTCCAGGACATTGGGTGTGTCTTCTTCAGGCACAACCGTCAGATTATATCCTCCCAATGACATAATCATAGAAAAATCTCTTAAAGAACACGTTTCTTACTACACTCGATCACATACTTCCCACTTCACGTGATGTCTGTAAGTTATCGATTAGAAAATGACACTTTAGCTTTTTTTTTCAATGCACACCTTATGAATATGAATACTTTTTGTGGGCAAAAACAAACAAAAATAATGACTTTATTCAACAATCTCTTCCCTGTCACTCTCTTACGCTGTTCCCTTTGTTGGGCTGTGCACACCGTACAACACTTCTGGGTTTTACTGGAGAGCTGCGGCTCACTATTGGCTGAGCACGATCCTGTATTGCTGGGTGGTATACCGGTTCATACCGAGTACCGGTGTTTATTTTTATTATGATGTGATTTTTGATTATACCACAATACTGGTGTTTGTCGCTTAAAGGTTGGGAGCACGGCTCAGCGCGACACTGTTTGAGAGGGGTCCCTTTTCACTGTTGCACTGAGGACACAGCCGAGAACAGATGCACACATTAAAAACATTTCAACAAGTTTATATTTGAAAATCAACAAACAACAAATAAAACAAGCAACTCCATGCACAATAATGCAGCAAGATTCTATTCTGTGGTAGGGTTGTGCCGATGGACGATATCATCGTCCATCGTGATGGCTGACCAACATCACGATGGAGCGCCACCATCGTGATGCCACGCCCCCCGTTGCGAGTGCGACACACACTAATCCTCTTCTATAGTTAAACTAAAAACTTTCCAGGGATTGCTCTGTAAATTAAATTGAGAGTATAACTAAAGCATTTATGCTATTTTAAACACTGTAGTCTATGCTAGATATAGCCTACATTTTTAAATAATTTCATAAGCATGCGTGTTTATTTTAGCACTTCCGTCAGTGAAACAACACACTACAGCCTGTAAAACATTTAAACGATTATCAGTTAATAATGGTAACATAAAGATTAAGACAATTAAATATTAGTTTAAAAAAAAGTTTTATTTCCCCGCAAAGATGCGTCAGCTTTGAGATGAATGTGGGACACGAGCTGGAGACTCTTTCTCGAATATCTTCATCTTCATGTTTTCTCCTGATGTTGCAAAGCAACACGTGTTGTAAAACGTCTGAAGAGCGAATTTTATCTTCCACAGGGTCAAGATATTTAGGCTGTTTGATTATGCACTGCCAGAGAAAACAAAATTAAAATCGTCTGTGTGCGTGAATTGCGCTATTCAAATAAACTTGACGTGCCAAGTCTAATACGAACAAACCGTGTTAAATAAAATTTGAAGTAAAAAGGTATTCGTCCTACATTGTTTTTTTCTACTTCACCAAAGTAAAGCATGTGAATGGGTAGGCTGTAATAGACTTAATTATAAGCAAACGAAAGGAAGAAACGTTTACAATTCCCTGGACTAACTGTTAGCCTTTTGGTTATGCCTATTGTTAAAGTTCGCGGAAATCGGAAAATCGGGTACAAACATATCTGAAAAGCTGGCAAATCTTTAATTCGGCTCAGCCTCCCTCTCTCATTCGGCATGAATCCATATGTTTTCATGGCTGCGATGTAACTGCAAATTTATTTCCTTTGAAAACAATTTTTTGTGCTTCTGTCCTGTGGTAATATATTCACGTACAACAGCATTCACATACAAAACACGGGGATAATAACGAAATTATAGTTTTAAATAGAAAATAGTATTTATGTAAGGAGGTATATTAAAATAAAACTCTTTACTTTGTTTCCCCTCATGTGCAACCTAGCGTGTGTGAGTCCTTATTTGGGTTAGCAAAATAACGAAATAGAAAATAGTATTCATGTAAAGAGATAGTAAAAAACAGATATAGTAAATTATATTTTTTTATTAAAAAAAAAAAAAAAAAAAAATGACGATATCATCGTCCATCGCAATGTTTTACTGTAAACATCGTCAACTGCCAATTTAGGGGACATCGCCCAACCCTATTCTGTGGGATTTCCTTCCTTATAATGGCCGTCGTCAATACAAACGCATTATAAAAGCGCACATCCGCGCGCTCTCTCGTTTCATTCAAATACAGCTTGCGCCTTGCATCTGTTTCTGATTGTATTGAAAATGAAATCAGAGGACTTAACTATTAATACTACTATAATTAGTAATTATAACTCCTTGTGATCATCTTGTCTGGATGATTGTTTTGTACACTGTACTTATAAACAGGTAAGATTTAAAACATTAATCTCAATTCAATATGTCCCTGTAATTATTTATGTAGTAAAGAAGATCTGTGTCAGAAGTGTACAATGAGTACACATTATCCCTTAAATGTCTGAACTTGTTCGATCGTCTTTGGCTCAAAGCCACTTGTTGCGAACGTTTTTTTTTTTCGTGGAAGCTTCATGTTATTAATTCCCAGACTTAGTTTTTTTGCCTTGTGTTTGCCTTACAACAGCGGGTGATGGTGGTCACAAAGACGACTCAGCAGATTAGAAGTGTTTGCCTCTTTTAGCATGTTCTGCAGACAGAGTGACCATCCTCGATTGGGTTTACCTCAGGACTTTCATAAAAGCCAAAATCTGACCACACCTCAGATTTGATTAGGCTGAAAAATCTCACGGCGCTGTCACTGCCTTCTGCCATTTCTTCTCATTCAAAAAACAGCGTTACGCGCTGGATCAGACTGATGCTGACTGCACAGGATGTACCGCTAGTTTTCAAAATCGTGATAAACGTTGTTTTAATGATAATTAAATTTTAAATGATATAACTCACCGTCAGTTCATGTTATCGTGGTTTATCATGAAACCGGTAATTGTTCCATCCGTAGTAATAAGTGTGCAGTCTGTGTTTTATTGGTTGTTGTCTCCCCACAGCATCATTTTGTGGGACTTTGCAAACTTGTATTAACTCTGGTGTGGAATTTTTCTACAATATTCACTCGTCATGACAGTAAAACAGTCAATCTAATGCAGTATTTCCTCTCTCAATCAGTAGAAAATGCTGTTAACACCGGTCATGCATAGGGGAAAAATACACTCATATAGCCCGAAACTGATATAATATAGAAAAATACCCTGATATAAATTTCACCCAGCACTCTGATCACATGCATGTGTTGTGGTGCTCAAATAAACTTTATCATCTTCATGATAATAAAGTTTATTTATACTTCAATGCTAATCGAAATCGCCTTTATTTTTGTATCATGTGTTGTCTATTTTTATGAGAGTAAAAACACAGACATATGAATCCATATTAAACCCTGTGGCTCGTGGCGACACATTGATGTCTTAAGACATGAATCGATCGGTTTCTGTGAGAAAATGATCAGTATTTGAGTTGTATTTGTTTATCTTATATCAGACGAACCTCGTCTAGGATTACCAATGCATACTTTCGCCGGAGAAGGTCAAAACAGCGGTGCGGTCTTAGAGATATATATATTTATATATATAGATGCCTCATTAGTGCCTGCGCAGATTTCGCAGATCGGTCGAATGAGGAATCTATGTAAATATATATCTATGATAACGCCGCTGTTTTGATGAGGTTCGTCTGATAAAAGGTAAAAAAAAAACTCAAGACATGAATTGATCGGTTTCTGCGAGAAACTGATCAGTATTTAAAACATCAATGTGTCGCCACGAGCCACAGGGTTTAATATTTATTCATATGTCTGTGTATTTACTCTCATAAAAATAGACCCCACTGACATGCATGATACGAGCAACGGATGGAGTTAAAAATCTTCATTTATGTTCTACTGAAGAAACAAACACACCTACATGTTGGATGCCCTGGGGGTCAGCAGATACACATCACATTTTCTTTTTTGGGTGAAGTACCCCTTTAATGTCATTAAATGTTGTGGGTAAGATTCTTAAACGCTTCTCATGTTTGTGAAGATGTTTGATTCGTGTTGCTTTTTCAAATGCACGTTATAAACGACTCAATCTGGCAGTGCTTTCAGATGTAGCAGCAGTTACAGCTGATCCCAGAGCAATGCTTCACTGACAAGCTGCGCATAAAAAAAGAATCACAGCCTTCGTGATTTCGTAATCGCAAGTAGCCGAATCGGTTTCAGTGCGATTTCGGGTTAATTGTGATTTTAAAGTTGAAAAGTCATTGTTTTTGTGATTGATTGTCACTTTCGAGTGCTGATGATCTCCGGTCAGGAAACCAGGTCCTGAGTCTTCTCTGCTCTGTTGTGTACTAATATGCACTCTTAACGTACTGATACGTACCTTTTAAGGTACTAATATGTACAATTTAGGGGTGAGTAAGGTACAAAGATGTACCTTTTCACTTTTGTACCTTAGGGTACCGCCCCAGTGACTGCACTGTACTTTTTTTTCTGAGAGTATACTTTTAAAAAACTGCATGACGACATGTTTTTGGTCTGTATCTTTCATCAAAATCTAAACCTTTAGCACCTGAAATGACTCTTTCTGCTGATATGTAATGTGATTGTATTTAAAATAATATGATAACCTCTCTGGATTGAACCAATCAAATGCATCATTTAGAAATGCCACAGTACAGAAGTTTGCGAGTACCATTTCATGTTGTCCCATCACTTACCTGCCAAAATTACATTTATTGTTTAATAAAGCTGTTTAATGTCAGTATTGTGTGTAAAACTGTTTGGACCTGTTATTCCCAAACCTTTTGGTCAGCTGGACAACTTTGACCTAAAATATTCAGAGAGAGGGTGTTTTCACACTTGATAAAAACGAACTCTGGTGTGATTGCTCTGTTAGTGCGGCTCATTTGATTTAGTCTTGATTTCCTTAGCACTCACAGTCATTTTTAATACCGAACTTAAATATCTAAAACAAAAAATGGCTTTTATGATGTATATTTTACGGTGGAACTTGTTGAACATCCAAAACAATGCTGTGTTCTGGGCTAAATGCACTACTTGTATGTGCGTAGCTTCATTTGATGGTACTTTGTCCTTCTGAGAACTCATGAAGCACTTATAAAATGTGTAAAGGAGTCAAAACAGCAGCAGGAATCCCTCTGTCTCTCTCTCACACACACACACACACACACACACACACACACACACACCAAGATCAGCAGTGTGTACGAACTGTGATGGGTAACATCACAATGATGATAAGAGAAAAGGTATGCGTGAGCATTATGTCCTTTTTTAGGGTCTCATCTTGTGACATCACATCCTGTTTTTCACACCAGAGTTTGTTTTAGTTCAACCAAACATGCCAAGTGTGAACACACCCTAAGTTAAATTTAACTTCACATTTGTATGTTTGATGTTGGTTAATAGTCACATGACATGCAGATAAACAAATAAATATTTTATCTTTTTTATCATGTTTAGTTTGGATATTTAGTTTTTTTTTAAAATTATTTTTATATGTAATTTGTGTGTTTTTAAAAATATTTTATTCATTTTAAAATTGTTTATTCTTTTATATATATATATAATTGTCATTTATATATTTGTATTTTTAATTAATTATATAAATAGGTTTAATTTTAAATTATTAAATTTAATTATATATATATATATATATATATATATATATATATATATATATATAATTTAAAAAATTCATACATGCATATATAATTATTTTTTATTATATAAAATTATTACATAAGTTATTTTAAAATGATCTATTTTAATTTTAGTTGTTTAGTCTATATAGAATTTGATAAATGAATAAATAAATATTATTTTTAATTATATACAAATTTATAAAAAATATTATATTTATAAATGTTTTCTACCCTAGTTTGGGAATTAACTGTGTTTTAGTGATTTATTTCATTTAAATCTAGGTGAGTTTTTCTTCCTTTCTGCTTTGCATGGATTTGTAATTGTAATGCATTTGTGTCTCTCAGCTGCTGGAGCCGGTGTGTCATCAGTTGTTCGAGTTCTACCGCAGCGGTGAGCCGCGTCTTCAGCGCTTTACGCTGCAGTTCCTGCCGGAGCTGGTGTGGAGTTACCTGTCCGTCACGGCCGCCCGAGACCCGCACTGCAGCGGCTGCATAGAGGCCCTTCTGCTCGGCATATACAACCTGGTCAGTGCCTTCCTAAACCAGTGCACGCTTCACACGGAAACACTGAGGGTGCGGCTCAATCTGCTCCCTCGATCAGTTTATCGTGTACACTAATTCAGGCCCTTAAAATGCCCAACTCCCTGATCAGTGCCCTGACTACTGAACCAGGCAGCCGATTGAGAAGCACCCTTAATGTTTCAGTACTATTATTTATTTGACTGCACTGACCCTATCAGATCACAACAAAACCTCAACTGAATTCAGCTTAATAATTGCACTGTTGTCTTCTGTAAAGCTGCTTTATAGAATTGAAATAATTAGCAACATTAGCACCTGTTGTTCCTGTTTATGAATGTGATGCTGCTTTGAAACGGTTTGTATTGTGTAAAGCGCTTTAGAAATAAAGGTCACTTGACAGATATTTCAAGTTGAGACCTAAAAATCGCATCAAAAATGCTGTTGTACATGTCGACCGGACTGCGACTTCCTGTGGCTTTTCCTGTGAACTTTAGCCATGGATTTTACTTAATCAGGAAGTGATGTTTTCCAGCCGGCTGTGAGAAGGGAAGCCAGGTTGTTGGCGAAGTCGGTGGTCTTTCATGGGTTATACGCCCCGTGAACTTGCCCTCCCTCCTCACATCGCCCTGAATACCAGAGTAGGTCATCTGTCAATCACATGGCATCGGGGTGTCAGGAAAAGCTTAATCATCCTCACGCCATCGGCTTTGAAATCCACTGGGACAGCAGCAGGCCGGTGGGCTTCCGGTTTTAGAGACTAACACACACTGAAATCTCACTTGATCTGGTTTGTCTTTACACCTGAAGAACTCCTGAGTCTGGTACAAGAACGCTTCTGCAGTTTCATCATGATTCGCTTGTGAAATCTTGCGCCATGTGTTTGAACAAACTCTGGGCACATTCATCATCACTGTTGGGGATTAACAGGCTAGGCTTGTCGAACTTCATACCAACTTAACTACATTTTTTTATAGTGTGACAGAGCCTCAGTTGTTTTAGAGCAGCTTTTCCTGTTACAAGATACTTTTTCCATCAAATGCTAAATTGGTTTATCATGGTCTTTTTGTTGTTTTACACATGCACAGTTTTACAGCGTAGTGAACAAGCAACTGGATCAAGTGCACTAGAATCTCGAATCTCACATGTGAGGAAAATAAATATTTGAACACCCTGCTATTTTGCCAGTTCTCCCACTTGGAAATCATGGAGGGGTCTGAAATTGTCATCGTAGGTGCATGTCCACTGTGAGAGACATAATCTAAAAAAAATCCAGAAATCACAATGTATGATTTTTTTAAACTATTTATTTGTATGATACAGCTGCAAATAAGTATTTGAACACCTGTCTATCAGCTAGAATTCTGACCCTTAAAGACCTGTTAGTCTGCCTTTAAAAGGTCCACCTCCACTTCATTTATTATCCTAAATTATCACCTGTTTGAGGTCGTTAGCTGCATAAAGACACCTGTCCACCCCATACAATCAGTAAGAATCCAACTACTAACATGGCCAAGACCAAAGAGCTGTCCAAAGACACTAGAGACAAAATTGTACACCTCCACAAGGCTGGAAAGAGCTACGGGGAAATTGCCAAAATGGAAGAAGCTAAACATGACTGTCAATCTCCCTCGGACTGGGGCTCCATGCAAGATCTCACCTCGTGGGGTCTCAATGATCCTAAGAAAGGTGAGAAATCAGCCCAGGACTACACTGGAGGAGCTGGTCAATGACCTGAAAAGAGCTGGGACCACCGTTTCCAAGGTTACTGTTATTAATACACTAAGACATCATGGTTTGAAATCATGCATGGCACGGAAGGTTCCCCTGCTTAAACCAGCACATGTCCAGGCCCGTCTTAAGTTTGCCAATGACCATTTGGATGATCCAGAGGAGTCATGGGAGAAAGTCATGTGGTCAGATGAGACCAAAATAGAACTTTTTGGTTATAATTCCACTAAATTGGAGGGAGCTCAAATTCCGTGTTTCTCAGCGACAGGCCAGAAACCTGACTGATCTAGAGAAGATCTGTGTGGAGGAGTGGGCCAAAATCCCTCCTGCAATGTGTGCAAACCTGGTGAAAAACTACAGGAAACGTTTGACCTCTGTAATTGCAAACAAAGGCTACTGTACCAAATATTAACATTGATTTTCTCAGGTGATCAAATACTTATTTGCAGCTGTATCATACAAATAAATAGTTAAAAAATCATACATTGTGATTTCTGGATTTTTTTTTTTAGATTATGTCTCTCACCTAAAATGACTATTTCAGACCCTCCATGATTTCTAAGTGGGAGAACTTGCAAAATAGCAGGGTGTTCAAATACTTATTTTCCTCACTGTGTGTGTGTGTGTGTGTGTGTGTGTGTGTGTGTGTGTGTGTGTGTGTGTGTGTGTGTGTGTGTGTGGACTGGTAATCCCTTACGGTATGGGGACAAAATGTCCCCACAAAGATGGCAATATCCAAAATCCCCATGAGGAAAACATCTTATAAATCACACTAAGTGATGTTTTTGAAAAAGTAAAACGCAGCATGTCTCCTGTGATGGGTAGGTTTAGGGGCTGTGTGTGTGTGTGTGTGTGATGGGTAGGTTTAGGGGCAGGGGCAGTGTAGGGGATAGAAAATATGGTTTGTACAGTATAAAATGCATTACGCCTATGGAATGTCCCCATAAAACATGGAAACACAACGTGTGTGTGTGTGTGTGTGTGTGTGTGTGTGTGTCTACGTACGTATATGTGCATGTAATTTTGTGGGGGAAATATTTTTTACATTTGTGATACATTTTTCACTTTCCAACAAAGACAGGAAGCTTTTGTTTTCAGTGCTAATGCAACAGAGACTGAGGGGAAATGTTTTTTTCTTTTGTTTTAAAGCCTGTTGTTTCATAAACTAGCTAAATGAGTTGTGTTTTCTGGCAAGCTTTTCTGGCTGCTCTTCAACAGCACTCAAAACACACAGTCACCCTTTGGGAAACGAGCTCATCTGTGTAAAATATGATTTTTCATAGATGACTTGAAGGCAGCGTACTTTAGTATATATTCAATACAGTAACAATATTTAATGTTACTGTCATTCTGTCTGTTGGTTCAGTCACAAGTGTGTCTGAATCAAATCAGTCCTGATTATTATTATCATGTTTATTTCAGGAAATCGTTGATAAAGACGGGCAGAGTAAAGTGCTGTCGTTCACCATCCCTTCCTTATCCAAGCCGTCAGTTTACCATGAGGTGAGTCAATCAAACGTCCTGATCCTGATCCGCAGCTGTTCACGTTCTGACCGTCGCTCTGTCCCGCCTCCAGCCGTCCTCCATTGGCTCTCTGGCCTTGACGGAAGGAGCCTTAGCCAATCACGGCTTGAGTCGAGTGGTTTACAGCGGCCCCCACCTGCAGCGAGAGACCTTCACAGCACAGAACAGGTGCGCGCCGCATCAAATATTCATATTGCGCTCCATGCTTTTATTTAAGTCATCAATGTTTAATCTGCAAATGAGTGCTGACTGTGTGTGTTGTTTTTGGGAGTTAATGTGGATTTCAGATGCCGTTTGAAGTGGTATTCTGCTTTAATTTGATGATGATGAGGATGATGGTCATGTGTTTTGCAGGTTTGAAGTCCTGACGTTTCTGCTGCTGTGTTATAATGCGGCTCTGAGCTACATGACCAGTTCATCCCTGCAGTCTCTGTGTCAGCTCAGCTCCAGGTTTGACATATGACACACACTTGACCAATTTAAAAATCTAGTTTTAGTCCTTAAAACCACCATGACAGGATCCCTGAGGATTGTGATAGACTGATATGGGCTTAGATTTAGGTAGGAATGCGTCTGAAATGTGCCCATAAACATTTGAGCAATTTCCTTAACACCAATATTTTGAGTTTGATGATTATATGATTCACTGCTTTAATTGCTGGTTTGCTTTAATATATATGTAATCTTTCGCTCGGCTCCTGCCTTCTTAAAGTGTCTCCCTGCCAAGGTTTAAACCAAACCTACACACTTGCGTAATAGTTTGGCTGATATTTGTCATTCACGAATATCAACATTTGGCCAATCTCCATTTAGCTAATTAAAAATAAGTTAATCCCTTTTGTATCTGTTTCCAAATCAATTAAAATAATATCCATTGTCAAGCCTGTTTGTAGCTAGATAAACACATTTTTTTCTTTTGCATTTTAACTTTTATTCATTTAATATTATTATTATTATTATTAAATTTAAATACATTTCATTTATTTATTTATTTATTATCCATTGCCAAGGCTTTTGGTAAATATATATATATATATATATATATATATATATATATATATATATATATATATATATATATATATATATATATATATATATATATATATATATATATATATATATATATATATATATATATATATATATATATATATATATATATATATATATATATATATATATATATATATATATATATATATATATATATATATTTAAATTCATTTATAAATGAATATGTACTGTAATAATTATTTAAATATTATATTATATATTAAATGTTTTTTGTTTTTATTTTAATAAATACTTACATAAGTAATTATGTATTAATATTTTTATGTATTATTCAAGTTGGTAAATATATGTTGCATATAAATAATGCATTTAAATAAATGAATAAATATGTATTTATTCATCTATTTATTTAAATATATTATTTAAAAAAAAATAATTAATAAATACATTTGTAATTATTTATTAATATTTTTACTTATTTAAATATATTTTATTTATTATTCATGTTTATTTAATTATTTATTTACATTACTTATATTTATTCATATAAATAATGTAAGTGTTTATTTAATTTCCCCTAGTTTATGTACAATTTATTCATTGCTGTTAAATTGTGTTTTTTATATCAGAATCATATCGCTAGATTTAAAAAACCCTGTTGGTCAAATGCTAGGGAAAGTTAAGGAAAACCTCAGACTTTCACTTCACGTCTCCTGTTGGCTCTAAGATCTGCTTTGGTCAGGCCTTCAGGTCAGGTGTTTGTGTGGATAATGCGTCTCTTCATCTCAAATCCACCCATGATCCTCTCTGCTTCCAATCACTCTGATCCTCTTATAGACCTCAGACCTGCGATTGGTCTTTTCCCACAGTGATTTAAGCCGCGTCATCCAGGGAGTGCTGACCACATGACTGGTTACTTAACCAATCAGCTGTTGTTTACAAAGATCATTTCCCTCGACTGTAGGTCAAAGGTCCCGTCACTTTCCCTCAAGGGCTTTGAAACGGATGAATTCAAACCAGTGGTTGACCAACATGGGGTTTTTAGTGGCCGATACTGGTTTCTAGAAAGCTGTGAGACCAGCATAATTAACATCTTAGTTCATTTCAGTCTAATTGCTGATGTATTCTTCTCTTTTCAGAGTTTCTATCTGCGGGTATCCAAGGCAACAGTTGCGGCGGTATAAAGGCATCAGCGCGCGGCTGATGGTCACGTCAGAGTTCCTGGTGCAGCTCATCACGGGGATTCATTTTGCACTGTGAGTGATTCAAAACCAAACACTGTTTACAGCAGAAGCTGTGAGTCCAACCAAAGCTGTTATCAGACAAGAGTGTCTGGGAGCGACTGGTGGGGGCGTGGCCGCAAGACTACAAACCCATCCCACATTATCATTAGGCTTGTTTGAGATGAGCAAAATCTGCGGAGAACCGATCACAGGTGATCAGCGCGAGATGCATGCCGGTTAGAAATGTGTCCGAGGGTGGTCCGCCTTGCTCTGATGTCATGCTGACGTATGTCAAAAATCTCTTGCGAGCGAAAGGCGGATGTGTCGGATTCTGCAGTCGAGCGCAGTTGCTCTCCACCGACTGCGCAAAAGCATAATAATAATAATACATTTTATTTATAAAGCACTTTACATTTGAAAGAAAATCAAAAAGGGCTACAATAAATAAAGTGGTAATAATCCTCAGCGTGACGTGAAAGAGACGAGACAGGGCGCACAGCTGTCCAGATAGAAGGGATGGGTTCAGGTTTCACCAGACCGGGAATAAACAAACTTTCGCCGAGCGCTTCTGTGGATGTAACGAGGCCGTCATAGGAGTCCAAGATCTTGAATGACTGATAAACATGATGGAGCATTGTAGTTGCTATATTCCTTCAGCTGAGTGGCCGAGTAGCTCATTATGCCAGCCACATGGACTTCACGTATGTCTTTAACCACCAACCACAGAGGCAATATGCAGAATAAGAGAAGAACTCGGCAGCAATCAATCATCCGTGACATTACTAGGAAGATCGAGACCGCTGGTGATGTAGACAGCTTAGCGCTACCAACTGTTAAGTCCTCCGAGATGGTAAAATCCATGCAACAGTCCCAATTATATCTCTGACTGATTTGACTGGTTACGGTCATGAAAAAATAAAATAAAATCAAAAGCTAGCATTATAGGTAATTATTGATTCGGGTGGAGAAGCGGGGAACAGACAACACCCTCTCATTGCTAGGCAACATCATCAAAAAAGCATGATGGGAAACGACTTGCTGACGACATAGCTTAATGCTCATTGGTTTAAACAACCGTGACATATGGTTCTTCTTTAAAAAGTTTTATTTTAAAACTCTGATATCCTGTTTTTATGACTAATAAATGATGTGTGAATATTCCCAAACTGTGCGACCTCTCTGTGGGTTATGTGATTTGTTGTCATATTTATAAAAATATATAAAAACATGTATGTAATTAAAGTAAAAATGATTGATAAGCTTGTCTTTCGAATGGAAATAAATAACAAAAATGAGTGTCTTGTTCAAAATATTTATTTTCATATAAAAGCAACAGAACTTAAATTACATCCAGTTTATCAGCAGCCCAGTGCATGAGTGTGAATCCCGCGATATCCGCCGTTGATCTCGCAGGTGTCGGATCCACTATGAGAAGACAGAACTGTCCGTCTTGCCTGCACTGTTTTCACTCCTTCCTCCACTGCAGCCGCCTAGTCTCGGCTTCGTTTCAGGCAAGGCGAGGCGCATCTCAAACAAGCCTAATATTCACACATTTGTCTGACGGGGGCGTGGCCTCTGCCAATAATCATTTCTATTTGGTTGATTTAAAAATAAGTTGTTCCCCTTTGTATTAGTTCCCAAATTTAGAAATGGTTATTTATTTATATATATATATATATATATATATATACTACGTCAGGATGCTTGAATGCTTGAATCTGATTGGCTGATGAACGCGTTCTGAGGTGTGATTATTTCCTGGGAAACGCACAGCGAACGCAGTTCCAGGCAGCTCTCTTATGCCTGGCTCACACTACAGGAGTTTTAAAATCCTATCCGATTGTAAAATCTGGTTGCAGCACACACTTCAGGAGAATCTTTGCAGATTTTCTTCCCTCAAATCTTAAACATGCTCACACTACAAGATTTGAAATTCACGAAGCATCACACACTACAAAATGTTATTAAGATTATCGTGCCAGAGGAAGCGCATCACGTGATCTACGCAACAGATTGTAATCGGGGAAAATGGATACTGTAAAACCGAAAACTTGCTCTATCAATAATGATCGTTTGTTGTGAAAAAAAAACAAAAGTGGAAAAATAAACGAGTGTGGATGAGAAAATGTTTGGGGAGACAGGATCAACATGGACTGTCAGTTCTTCAGCGAGAAATGGAGGTAAAATGTACCTTATATTAGTATCATAGTGTGCTAGAATGTTTACCGTTATAATATTGCCTGCCTAGTTCAAAGCGATAGTGTCACCTTTTCCAGTGTAGATTTGTGCTGTAATATGAAAATACAATTGATGCTAGTATAGTATGTATTATGAAATGTGTCTACTTATAAGAAACAAGGGTTTGCAGCTTTCTCTCTCTCTCACACTCACACACAAACACGCTGCAGCACACACACAGCGCGTGTGTGTATGTATGTCTTGTGATTTTCCAGCATACACACGCACATACATACACACACGCACAAACAATCCCCTCTCTATCTATCTATATAATTATTGTTATCCGTGTTGTCGGTTTCGCGGTCGCCATTTCAAATGTCCGTCACTTCCGTCTAGTCGTAGACTTCGCTTTCCTATTGGCTATTGTGACAGTACTGACGTTATTACAATCTTGCTCATCCCGATAAATATCAAACATGTTTGATATGATCGGGGAGAGCCCGATTTATGTAAGAGCAGATCGGGAGGGCAAGATTTTATCTGTGAATGTCTCACATTACCAGATAATCAGCGCCGAACATCGGACCCGATCGAGGTCGTGGACAAGATTTTTTCTCCGATTCTCGGGAGGGGGAAATCGGGTATAAATCGGTCTAAAACTCCTGTAGTGTGAGCCAGGCATTAACCGCCTTACAGCTCCATATCACTTCGCATAGTAAACTGTAAAACATTTTGCACAAAAAGTTGTTGTCAGCGTTGCCCTGACGATTTTATCAGCAAGCCAAATAGTGTAGCAACTTAAAGGCTACACATGACATTTTCTCACTAGCGAGGTAATAACAGCGCTGTGTAGAGACGCACAGAGGTAGACTAATTCACACTAGCTCTCTCTCTCTCTCTCTCTCTCTCTCTCTCTCTCTCTCTCTCTCTCTAATAACTTCATTAATAACCAGTGTTGGGGGTAACGCATTACAAGTAACTTGAGTTACGTAATCAGATTACTTTTTCAAGTAACTAGTAAAGTAACGCATTACTTTTCAAATTTACAACAAAATATCTGAGTTACTTTTTCAAAAAAGTAACGCAAGTTACTTTTTCACATTTATTTTTCTGACAGCTCTCCTGTCCCCATGAAATCGAGAGTAAGTACAGAGGCGTATGTTCCGGATTTTTTGGGCGGGGTTAAAACGGTGGCTCGATGATGCACTGGAGCCGCTTGGCATGTGGCCCCTCCCCATAACTTTAGTACATTCGCACAATTTCGCATCCCGCTAGATTGCGAGTTACTGTCAGTACCGTTAGTTACTACAGCCTACAACTTACAAAACAGCCTACAAAACAAATATACGATCTCAAGAAGAGGTGGATTAATTTTTTGAACCGCTACCTTGATGGAGTGCTGACGATCACCACCAACACCTGCCTCTGCAGTGTCTTTACACCGAATAGTTTTACAAACTTTCATCGGCAACTCCTGGGATTCACTGATAATCCGCTGCAGAATGGGGCCGAACCGACTATCTCCCGCCCCGACCTTCATCCTCCCGTCCCGCAGACATCTGGTGCCGTGACTCGTGAGCTGTACTCGAGTGTTGTTGTTGTCTTGTGTGTTTACGGCTGCTTTCCCACGAGTGGGTGTGGTTTCAGCGCCGATTAACGGACACGACCCCAGCGTTTGAGAGCAGAGAATGCTGCTTATTTTTTCAAGATTTCGATAAGATATTTTATGTACTTAGCGGATTTTTTTATGATTCAAATTTGGCTAAGTGGTTAATAACACATTTATCTGTGGTGTGAGAAACTCAGAACACATGTTTAATTTTGACTTTACAGGGATTTTAATGATTCCGTTAAACCATGAGCAAAAATTAACATGATTTTTTTTGTTTTATTGGTAAAACATTTTTTCTCCTGCGTCCTATTCTTCCATTATCCAGAATGGCAGCGCAGCACAGCAGAGCGTGTGAATTTGTATTTTTACCTCTCTACCTTACCTCTAAATTTCAATTTTGGTGTGAAGAGGTCTTTACATTTGCACAAAAATAGAACCTTTTTGTTATAAAAAAACAAAAACAAAAACAAAAAAACAAGCCCAGCCGAGGTGAGAAAAAGTAACGCAAAAGTAATGTAACACATTACTTTTCTTAAAAAGTAACTAAGTAACTCAATAAGTTACTTTTTAAGGGAGTAACGCAATATTGTAATGCATTACTTTTCAAAGTAACTTTCCCCAACACTGTTAATACCTGCAGTAGAATGCTATCAATGGCTCAAGCCTCCGTTACCAGCTTTAAAATGACGTTTCGAAACTAGCAAAAGAGCCGTTGGATGAGACGCGGAAGAAATAGTCCTACTCACAATAGCGATTTAAGGACAAAAACCGGACGAATCCCTTTAAATATATAATTGGATCGATGTCTTGAGGTGTGGTAACCGTAGTATAAGCAGGCCGTTGAATTATTAGAAAAATAATGCAAAACCTCCGCTTCGCGTCGTGACCGCATCACCACCTCGGGTGTGCATTATTTTTCTAATAATTCAACAGCCCGTCGTCAATTATTCCTTAAATATATAATTACATATATATATATTTATAATTTTTATTTTAAATGCAGTGTTTAACATTGTTTTTCTACTCCGTCATTTAGTTCCAACTCTATATATCTTGATTTGTCATTGATTTATTTTTTTGGGAAAGGTATAAAAATATTTTTTCGAAGTATCTTGACAGATGCGGTCAGTCTTGTATGGAAGATATTCTTCAGTATTTGGCCATTTTTAGTCAATTTGAGGATTCAGTTTCCATTTGGCGGATTAAAAATAATGAATTATTATTTTTTGTTCCAATGATGAAATAACACCCTATGGGTTTGGAGTAGATAATGACAGGTGTTATTTTTGTACAAACATGTGTGTGTGTTTGTGTGATGTGCAGGTGTAACGGGGAAGTGGACTTGGGCTCAAAGGCTCTGGATGATGTGCTGTACCGAGCACAGCTGGAGCTCTTCCCAGAGGCCCTGCTGGTGGGTTTCAGCTCCCTCATGCTTGAGCAGAGATTACAGAAATCCAACTAAAGCTCTGCAGATTACCAACATTTCTGAAATTCATTCACTGATCCCGTTAGAATGGCCAACTGTGGCATTGTGACAGAAACACCACCACTTACAACAGCACAAAAACAGCCGATACAAGAGGAATTAGATCTGCTAGAGGAGTAAATATTAACTCTGACACTGATTTGATAATTAGCCTTTACTAAAATTATATGAATTAATATATATTCATATATGCAAAACTGGGATGGATGGATGATCATTTTCAACTGTGTATGATAAAATAATTGTAATACAAATATTTGTTTTAATTAAATTGTCTATTATTTTATTTAACTTTAGTAATTTAAGTAATTTTTTTTAAAGTAATTTAACTTAAGTCATTTTATTATGATTTATAACAATTTAATATAATATAATTTTTATAATATATTAATAATACATGTATTATTTTTAAACACTACAATTTAAAATAATGTATTTTATAGTATAATTTTTTATATAATTGTATTATATTTTATAATAACTTTATTATAATGCTTATAACATAATATATTATTATTATGCTATAATTTAATTATAAACTTCAATATAATATTTTATAAAAAATATACTATAATTATTACATAAATGTAATAGTATTAGTTATTTTTTTAAATATAATTCATATTTTAGTAAAATTCTATAATAAATAATTATTATAGAATGTAATAATATAAATAATTTAATAATTTTATTTTCTATTTACAATATTATTATTTTTTATTTTATTATTTTATTTAACTTCTAGTAATTTAAGTCATTTTTTAAAGTAATTTAACTAAAGTCAAGTCATTTTATTATGATTTATAATAATTTAATGTAATTTTTATAATATATTAATAATACATATATTATTAAACATTACAATAAATATATAAATTATAATGTGAAATTTTATTAAAACATTTATGAAATTAGGAAATTTTGCCACTTACGTAAATCAAATATAAATTGTTATAAATCATAACAAAATTGCTTAATAATAATAATTAAAAAAAATATATATATAAAAAAAATTATATATATTTATATATATATATGTATATATATATGTGTGTGTGTGTGTGTATATATATATATATATATATATATATATATATATATATATATATATACATATATATATACATATATATATATATATATACATATACTTATACATATACACACACACACACTAACTGTATATAATGTAATGTATAGTATATTAATTGAAAAATTATTTTGATTTTAAAAAGTTTTTGTAACCAATTAGGTCGTGAATTGTGTTTTGGATTAGAAAAACTGTTTTATTATTTATGGACTATAAAGTAATGCCCAATGCATTGATTTTTTTCATTGTCAAATGCATCTGCATTTTGTTTTAGATAAAAAATGTATCTTCCATCTTTAATGGAACATACAATAATGCATTGAATGGTCATTATCAGAGGCATCTGTGCATTTTCATGCCCCTAATTTGTAATGAACAGCACAGAGGATCTGTCTGCAGGCCATATGTGAAGAGATTTCTCTTGTTCTGAAGTCGGTTTGCTCGATCTTTCTCAGGTGGGAAATGCTATCAAATCGTCTCTTCACGGCGCTACTTTGAAGTCCAATAAAGAGGGAATTCGGTCCATCCAGGTGGAAATCACGCCCACGGCCTCTCGGATCTCCCGGAACGCCGTCACCAGCCTGTCTATCCGAGGCCATCGCTGGAAACGCCACGGTGAGCCGCCGACAGCCGTGGATGACGAGGGGCTGTGCTTCTCAGTCGGAGACGCAGATGGTTGCTGACGTAAAGGGTGCCGTAGTATTAAAACTATCCGGCGGTTTTTCCCATATCCTGATGTATTGATGACTCAGGCCAGAGCGGGATTCCTGCTCATATTTCAGCGGGCCAATGATAGTAATAACATGGTATTTGGCACAGATTCTCAACTCTGACGTGCATCCTGCCGTTGGGTTTGATGTGGCACTGGAGAGCTGATCCCTCTCATCCCAACACGACGCCATCGGACTAATTAGTGCTCCGTCGTTTCAGAAGTAATGAAGGGTTTTCTGTTAGTCAGCCACAATTAAGCACCAAACGCTGTCATTAGGGGTGTTTGCGGAGGCAAGCGTCATCCTTACTAGAGATCTGAGCCCCTAAACCCAAACTTGTGGAAACACTCGTGTCTCAATCATCCCATCATATCTTGTGCATATCATTTGTGCCTCAAGTCATATGGCTTATTTCTAGGGGTGTAACGATTCACTCGTGTCACGATTCGATATGTATCTCGATACTGAACTCACGATACGATATGTATCACGATATTTTAAGCCAAAATAGAGTTGTTGTATTTTTACTATTTTTATATTTTAGTTAATATTTATAAAAATAGTTTTGTATTATGATTAAAATAATAATTTGTATTATTTGTGCATTATTATCAGATCCAGCAAATATTCTCCCTATGCGTTATTATATTATATTCAACATTATTTAGGCCTATAGTCGTTGTATGATTCTATGTAATAAGATTATTAATGTAATAATGTCACTGAAACTCTGTAAACTTTATTTTTTTCCCTCACGTATACCGGCAGCATCTCACCCCATGCTCGCAACTCTCCCGCGCTCGCTATGTCCCGCCTATCTCTCTATTAATACAGTATGTATGAATCAACCATCTAAACTGCTCTACATTAGCCTGGATGGCAGCCGAATTTAGCCCCGCCCACAAATGTTTTTGCTCGGGCAATTCGGTCTGGACTCGCTCCATAGAGGAGTAATTATGCCTGAAGAGAAACTGTTCGGACCAATGAAATCATCAGGGCGGGCTTTAGACGATGATGGACAGATGATCAACAGTATCGTAATCATTCACGTCATCAAAGGCGCTTTGGGTTGAATTTGCTCTTATCCTAAACAGAGAACTTGTTCGTATATGCATTCACCTTCACTATTTCTCTCAGAAACTATGATCGTGTTGGTAAATGCTCTGTGTATCCTTAAATTCTTTTATTACAACACTGGCAAAGATCGTTTACACTCATCTTTTTCTTCTAACGTTACTTAATCCAGCGTGAGTGCAGACAGGGTTGCCACGTTCTTTTGCAATGTCGCGCAATTGCTACTCAAAACTGGGTTCTCCGGAAAAATTGTTGGCAAAATACGTTATTCTGGCAAGGTTGCCTGCTAAAATTTGCATTCCTGGGTCTATGTAACACATAATTGGGGTCGCTTCACCCACGGACATGGAGAACAACCCACGGGAAAAACACGGACTTGGCAACAGTGCAGTTGAGTTCTGTTGACATTTGAAAACTAACGTCACGCGTCGCTCCGTTGCTCTGATTGGTTGTAGGTCTATCCAATTGAGGTCTTTCCTGGTTCGGATAAAACACGCCCCATAATCAAAGCCCAATGGAGCGGAATCAGACTCATATTCTGACTAGAACTGAGTATGGCCACATCAGGCTAGCTCTGAATAATCATACTACTAAAACTAAATGTGATATAGTGATTTAACTGATGTTTGCGCTTTGACTTGGAGGAGTGCCTTCCCGGCAGCGTGTGGACTCCAGAAGATGCAGTCAATCACAGTTCTAATCTCAAAACTGTAAATGTTTAGCTCATCCGAGAATTAAACTATCTGCATTTATTCCCTCTCATGTTGTTTTCGCGCGTCACTCAGTCATTTGAACACCCGTGTTTACTGAAGTATACGCGTCGTGTTAAATATATTCATCATATTATAAAGCCATTGTGCCTCTTCAGAAGACTTGAAGACTTAAGGCTTTGAATTAGACCACTCAATTAGTTATTATTATGATGCCTTTATGACATTTTTTGCATCTTTTAAGTTTGAGAGGAATGGACTTTAAAAATGGAGGGACAGAAATCCCTCAGGTTTCATAAAGAAAATCTTCATTTGTATTTCGAAGTTAAATGAAAAACGACTTGATGGTGAGTACATGATGACAGAATTTACATTTTAGGGTGTTTGGGTGAATTATACCTTATAAACAGGCCTACAACAGCAAGTTGAGCCCTCGGATAAAACAACTATATATTTATATTTATATATATATATAAATCATATCGTTTCCATCAACGATACATATCGTCACATTTTATATCGTGATATATCGTTTCACCCCTACTTATTTCTTAGTTATTATTTCTTAATTAAACTGTAATATTAGATTTACTATTTTGAGTCTCCTTGTTTTTAAACTTTTTTAAATGTTTAGGTGTTTCATAATATAATTTAGTATAGATTAGTATAAAATAATAGTTTTTTTATAATAATAATAATAATAATAATATTTTAATAATACATATATTATATTATTAAACATTACAATTTTAGATTATATTTTTTCTTTATATTTTATTATAATGCTTATAACATAATATTATTATTATTACGCTATAATTTAATTATAAACTTTTAATATAATATAAAAAATCTTATAATTATTACATTGATTTAATAGTATTAGTTATATTTAAATATACTTAATATTTTAGTTAAATTCTATAATAATTTAATCATTATTATAGAATTTAATCATATAAATAATTATATTATTTTATGTTTATAATTAATGATAACTATATTTATATGATTCTTTTATTATAACTGTAATTTAATTATAATTTTATAATATTTAATAATGATATTTAAAAATAGTATCACGTGAAGTGTATTTTGGGAGTCGCTTTCATTTCATTGTCATTGTCCATTTTTATCTTATAATTTTGAACTGTTTATGTTTGTCTTGAGATGTTTCAGATTTTATTTCCATGTACGTCACATCACGTCAGGCGTCATGCATGTCCGTGTGTGTGTGTGTGTGTGTGTGTGTGTGTCTCAGAGTCTCAGGAGGACAGTGTAGACTCCCCTGACTCCTGCCCGACGGGGCCCATCCCTGAGATTAGCGTAACGGGGGTCAGCGGGGAACGACTGGCCAACGGAGAGGCTCTTCGCAGCAGGACGGAGGGGGAGGCGCTAGGGGGCGCCACAGAGGTGGGGGTCGACCCTAGAGGTCAAGAGGTCAGGAGGCAGAAGTCCGTGCGGAGGCACCTAGAGGACGGGACGCCCTCCGCGGGGCGGGTTCAGTTCTAGAACCCCACCCCAGCCCCTCGTCCCGCACACCCCTCCCCTCTCCCCTCGGGCCCAGAGGTACTTTGTGTGGGGCGGAGCGTCTTGAGAAGCGTGTTAACTATTAATGTTATGAAAACCCTGAAGAGTATCAATGAGCAACTTTGGCTTTTTCTGGAAGGAATGCGTCCGGTTCAGAGGCAAAGCTCTATACACAGCATGTCAGTGGGGGAAACAAAATATAATAGAATATAATATAATAATTATATATACATGCACACATATATAATATATATATAATTATATAATATATTTATTACAATTTTATTTCAGTTTTACATATATTAAATTCTATGTTGTAATAAGACAAATTATTGTAATTAAGTATATTATCGATTTATTATATATTAAATTAATATTGTAATTAGATACAATTATTATAATTAAGTATTTTATTAGTAGTAGTATTAATGTATTATATATTAAAATACATATTTATTACATATTATAATTAGAAACTGTTATTATAATTAAGTGTATTAATATTATTAATTATATATTTAAATTGAATATTGTAATTTAGTTATTATAATTAAGTATATTATTATAATTTATTTATATGTTAAATGATATATTGTAATATACAATTAGTATAATTAGGTATATTATTATTTAAATGTTAATATTTATTATATATCAAATTATGTATTGTAATTAGATTATTTAAATAAATATTTATGATTTTTATTATATTAAGTTTACTATTATATATTATATATTGTAACTCGATATAATTAGGTCTATTATTATTATTTAAATACCTATTTTTTATATATCAAATTATGTATTGTAATTAGATACAATTATTATGATTTATTGTTTAAGAATATCATAATTATTTAGATAAATATGTATTTTCCCTTAAGTACAGATGTTTTCTTGTGTTCATCTCATCCCAAGCGCTGTGTCTCGAGCTTCTGTTGATCCTGGATCATTCCTCTACGGTTCCTCTTTCTCCTGAAATATCTCCTTAACTTCTGAATGACCCTGGTTTTTATGTTGTGTCTAACACTCTTGCGTCTACTTCCGCCAACTCGTTCCAGCTTTCCATTTCTGAGTGTTTTCCATCCAATCAAACCTCTTGAACTCACAGCTAACCAATTATGGAAACGACCTGCACTGCTTCACTCCCGCCTCACGTCGCTGCTTTCAGAAAAGCGATTCACGAAACCTTCTTTTCCCGACACTTATCCACTGGGTTGCCAGGGGAACCTGCCTCTCTTTAGATGCCTGAGAAAGGAGACGACTGACAGGAAATGATGCGTCTGATATAACCATCAGCAGACCTTCAGAGAGGAAATTAGAGGAGATAATTGTGTCCATTATCTATATGGCTGCCATATATCAGGCATCCCAACAGAGAACGGAGCTTTGTATCAGACTCCATCTGAACTTCCTGTCCGTCTGTTCTTTCTCTTCTAGTTTAATCTTCTGGTTTGTGATTTCACACACTTCCTTCCTTTTCCCTAAAAACATCCGTCCTGCCAACAGCTCCCTCTGCTGGCACTCCTGCTTTTGCACAGTGCTTTATTCCCTGGAACAGCCATAAGGAAGGCTCTCTGTAGAGGTGGAGCTCCTCTGTGTGTGTCCTGCTACTGCTCTGAACTCTGATCCCATCGGGAAAAAAGCCTTTTCTGAAAACATTCATAGAAATGCCAACATATGTAATGTCTGATGATCATACAAGATATATCTTTGTGAAATTCAATTAATAATATAACATAATATATATCATATAAAACTGACGTATGTCAGTGTTTTAATTACACAGCCCTGCATCTCAGAAAAATAAATATTCTGCTGATTTGCAAAAAGGCCTAATATTACCTCATTTTTTTATGCTTGAGTATTAAAAATATCATATTTATAAATATATATATATATATTTTTTTACAAAATAAGAATGAAGACTTTTTTTTTTTAAATTTTAGGGTAACACTTTACAATAAGGTTTCATTAGTTAACATTAGTTAATGTATGTCCTAACATGATTATAAATAATTAAATAATTATAAATCCAGCTGTTCTGTTCTTTATTCTTGTCTGTTCATGTTAGCTTACAGTGCTTTAACTAATGTTAACGTTTGATTTTAATAATGCATTAGTAAATGTTGAAAGTAGCAAAGATAAAATAATTGGTAACACTTTACAATAAGGTTGTATTAGTTAACATTAGTTAATGCATTAGTTATCATGTACTAACCCATGAACAACACCTCTGTTCAGCATTAGTTCATCTTTGTTAATATAAATCCAGCTCTTCATGGTTTGTTCATGTTAGTTCACAGCGCATTATCTAATGCTAACAAGATTTTTATAATGCATCAGTAAATGTTGAAATTAACATTAACAAAGGTAAATAAATGCTTTATAAGTGCAGATCATTATTAGTTCATGTTAACTAATGAACCTTATTGACGTGTTGTATGTATAATCTTAATACACTTCCTTTTTTTTTTTTAAATAACCAGAAAATCGAATTTTTTAATGACAAAAATTATTCAAAAACTTATCATTTTAACTTTTTTATCTGAAAAGAAGTAGAAAAATATTCTCAAATTCTCCATTTAAAGAACTTTACAAAAACACAACTTGATAAAATACGCTTTTTCTCACAAAATCTGTAATTTTCTGATGCGGTTTGGATGTTTTTTACTTCTGGGTCATGTTTGCATTTTCTTCTAACCTTGAAATCAGGATTAGGCATTTAATAATGTCATACCTGTGAACATTGAACAGATGTTTGTAACCTGCCTCAGATGTTGTGGCATTTCTCCTGTGATTTAAAAGACAAGGCAAGACTTGTCAAAAGCAAAAAAGTTAAGATTAAGCCAAATGCATATCATATTTTGTGATTTAAGAGACAAACGCACTTTTTGCAATCAGCAGAACCCCAAAGTGAGTAAGAAACCATTGGATGTCATTGAGCAGATGTGATGCAGGGCGATGCTAGAAGAGTTTGTGTAACGTGTGGTGTTTTCCGTTCCGCAGACGCAGTGGATTTGGGTTCCCCGGATGAGCTGACGGAGATCGCGGAGGTGGACGAGGGCATCTGCACGCAGGCGTCCGGTGGTCAGGCCAGCCCGCCGACCATCGTGATCAGCAACAGCGCCGGCGCGGCCGGGAAGCCCACGGGAAAGGGTCTGCGTCGCCTGACGGGCAGATCCAGCAAAGAGAAGGATAAAGAGAAGGACGTGGCCACAGGCATGGATCAGCTCACGCGCAAGCAGGCGGCCGTCCGCGCCATGAGCGAGAACCTCGAGCTCCTGTCACTCAAACGCCTGACGCTGACGGCCAGCCAATCAGTGCCTAAGAGCGGCTCGCTCAGCCTGTCTCGCACCGCCAGCGCCGTCTTCTCGCGCTCTTTCGAGCAGGTCAGCAACGTGTTCACCGGCGGCAACCAGCCGTCCAGCCGCGCGGCCAGCCCCACGTCCAATCACGTTCCTGACAGCGGCCTGCAAGACGAGGGCGTGGCCTATTTGGATCACCTAAGTCCCGCCCACCAGCATCGGCAGCGTTCGCCCACCATCAGTATCCACGTGACCTCTGACCTGTGACCCTCTGACTACAGTAATGCGACTCTAACACACACAGACGTGGCACAAAACGGCACCTTACAGGAAGTCTGTCAGTTTATATTTTTTCCTTTTTGTCAGTTGTGTATAATTACCAAAGTCATGTATTTTTGAAGTAAGTGTTTTTAAAACGAACTCTAACTTTTCCCAGTTTGTCCTTCAAGGTATGAAGTCGATCCATGAAGTTTACATGTGATTATGAGCTGTGTTGTGTATTTTTAATGCTGTATCTGTTCGGGAGCGTTTGAGAAAGGCTCACACAAGAGATTCGTGTGTGATTTTCGACGTTGACTGTTCCCCTACTTTTTGTATCCCAGCATGCACTGGGCTTGAACCGAAGCCATCACTTCACACTGTTTCCATGGGAATTTGGATGCTCGATTACTGGAAAAATCCGGTGGAGTTAGACACCAAAACTAAAGCAGTAGCCGCCTTCGTTTACATCGGTTTTCATGCGGTATTTGAAAAGCAATATGCGTATTGTTTGTGAGGATGCGTAAGGCCATAAGAGATGCTGTGACACACCGATGAATGACAGGTATTATGGGAGTGAAGCAACTGATGTCATGCTTTCAATGCAGAGACCCATAAAACAGTGTGATTATAAGCCAGAAATCAGTTCTTCATAATAAAGTGAAAGAGAAATCAATGTTTTTTTCTTGGACTAATTATAGCATATATTCTTCTTTTATTGGTGCATCAGTGCTGTTGCATCGATATTTATCTGTTTTTTTATTATTAATATTATTATTATTATTATATATATTAAGAAGACATCTCATTAAAAAAATGACGTTTTTCTTGTCATAATGGTTTGTGTTTTTAATTTGAAGTGGGTCATCAAATAACAGTGGTTGTGTCCGTATTCAGATTATTTTGAGAATGTGAATATTTTGTTGTGAACTGTAAATATTATTGTACTAAAGTAATTTTGTTGGCCTTTCATTAAAAAATAACATGGTTACAGTCTCTGAAAATAAAGATTTCTATTTCAGCATGCCTCTAGATTTTTATATAGTACATGATGTTTTACTAATCAACTTTCACTTGAAATAGATAAATTGTATCTCTGAACAGTTTTGAGATTAAATGATTGAACAAAAGTGATCTGTGAATTTATTTTGTAATTCATGCAGTTATTTAGTTCTTGTATTTTTTACCGAACATCATCATTCATCATAATAAAATATATTCCAATTAGGCATTTTCATAGATTGCTTTCAAATAAGTTGTCAATTAAACTTAAAGGCTTGCATATACAATACATTATAAAATTATACACTGATCAGGCATTACATTATGACCTAAAATTTGTGTTGGTCCCCCTTTTGCTGGCAAAACAGCCCTGACCCGTCGAGGCATGGACTCCACTAGAACCCTGGAGGTGTGCTGTGGGATCTGGCACCAAGATGTTAGCAGCAGATCCTTTTAGTCCTGTAAGCTGCGAGTTGGGGCCTCCATGGATCAGACTTGTTTGTTCAGCACATCCCACAGATGCTCGATTGGATTGAGATCTGGGGAATTTGGAGGCCAAGTCAACACTTTAAACTCCATTCCTGAAGCATTTGTGCTTTGTGGCAGGAGCATTATCCTGATGGAAGAGCCACAGCCACCAGGGAATACCGTTTCTATCAAAGGGTGTACATGGTCTGCAACAATGCTTAGGTAGGTGGTACATGTCAAAGTAATTCAACTAAATTGTAAAACTGCATACATTTACATACAATATTAAATTTAGCATTAATGACGAATAAATCAGAAAACAGACGAATAAAGTGTCTGCGTTGTAACTGTTGGTGTCTCGATATCCCCTGTGTGGCCACTAGATGTCACTGTGACGCCTTTTTGCAACTGTCGCAAAACAGTTACCACAAGAACACTTACCGCCGCACACTTTACGGCATACACGTGGTTCCTGCTCTCTTCCGTGCCCTTCACTGCTCCACGTCGGATCAAGAGACGATAACTGATCAAATCTGATAGAAATCATGACCAAACTGAGCAAAGAGAGCAAGCAGCGGCTGCAGCAGGTGTTCCAGTGCGGCCAGTTCGTCATCCGCTGGGGTTTCATCCCCACTGTGCTTTATTTGGGTCAGTAAACTACACTCACCTGCATGTGCGCGTGAATCCTGTGTATTTACCTATTTTTATACAGTCTATGGTATTTACATGCTTCCTGTCGAGGGTTTATGATCATGTGACACTTAATACTGGAGTAATGTTGCGGAAAATCAGCTTTGCATCACAAGTTCTAATTGTTATGCTTTTATAAGCGTTTTGACTTCATATCTAGAAACCTAAATAACATTTGACTGTGACTTGGACAAACAAACAACACACTGATCCCCTAGCATCTGCTAGCCAGAAAGCCATAGTGACATGTTTTAAACACTCACAGCACCTTGGCAATCACCTAGCAACGCCCTAGAAACTACTATACAACCTAGCAACCAGATAGCAACCCTTGCTTTGTGGTGTTGAGTTGTAAGAATTTAGTCGTCATTGTGAAATTTATACCGTATTCTTCAGTAATGAAATCCATTATTCTTATATTTTCGGTTATATTTTATCTGATGTAAAAGAACGTGATTCGTCAGACTTTCCATTGCTCTGTGGTTCAGTTCTGTTGGTGCTTTCGGCGGGATCAGGGGTCAGCATAGGCACCCTGACTGGTCTGCGGCTATGCCGCCCCATACACAACAAACTGCGATGCACTGTGTATTCTGTCACCTTTCTATCAGAACCAGCATTAACTTCTTGAGCAATTTGAGCTCCAGTAGCTCGTCTGTTTGATCGGACCACACGGGCCAGCCTTCACTCCACACGTGCATCAATGAGCCTGGGCGCCCAACCTGTGGCCGGTTCTCCACTGTTCCTTCCTTGGAGCACTTTTGATAGATCCTGACCACTGCAGACCGGGAACATCCCACAAGAGCTGCAGTTTTAGTGATGCTCTGACCCAGTCATCTAGCCATCACAGTTTGCCCTTGTCAAACTCACTCAAATCCCCATTTTTCCTCCTTCTAACACATCAACTTTTGATAATATATCTGTCATTGGGCAGCTTGCTTTCTAGATAAGTGGCATTTTTATTAATCAATTTTGTGTACGTCTGATTAGTTATGATTAAAGGGATAGTTGTCATCATTTACTCACCCTCAAAGAATGTTCATGTCTTTCTTTCTTCAGTCGAAAATAATTTTTATAAACATTTCAGTATTTTTCTCCATATCGTGGACTTCAGTGGGGTTGGGTCGACTGTCCAAATTGCAGTTTCAAATCAGCTTCAAAGTATATTCTTTTTTTTTTATGGAAAATGACCGATTGTGTCACAAGATAAGACCCTTATTCCTCAGCTGGGATCATGTCGAGCTCTTTGACTGCAATTCGGACCTTCAACCCAATAATGAAGTCCATTATATGAAATCCTATAATGTTTTCCTCAAAAACCTAATTTCTTTTTGACTGAAAAAAAGAAAGCCATGAACTTCTTGGATGACATGGGGGTGAGTAAATGATCAGGAAATTTTAATTCTGAAGTGAACTAGTAACCGGACAGTTGGCGGCGCCTTTTGACTTCCATATTAGGAAAAAAAAATACTATAAAGGGTCAATGGGCATCAACAACTGTCCGGTCACCGACATTCTTCAAAATATCCTCTTTTGTGTTCAGCAGAAGAAACTCATTCAGGTTTGGAACAACTTGAGGGTGAGGAAAGGATGACCGAATTTTCCTTTGTGGGTGAACTAAACCTTCAAATCGTGTCATATATTGGCTGTTGACCATCCTACTGGTTACTGGAACAGTCATTGGTCATTTCGTAAGGACAGTTATTCATGGTTAAGGTCTTTTGGTATGTGTGTGTTTGCAGGATGACCGCATCATTTCCGATTGTAATGTTGAATTTGCTGCAGTTTTTTCGTGTGTGTCACTTCCTGTGGCTGTGATTGACACACTGAGGTTTCGTCATGATTATGGCTGAAGTTAATGTTTGGGGTCAGCGTTTGCGCAGCAGGGTTCAGTTGGCGTCTTCGTCCTGCAGTGTCATCACTGTTAAATGAGGAAATATTTATGAGGCTTTAGGGACTCCCTTTCCTACACTCCCTTTTTTCACAGAAATTTGCCTTTGTATTTTTGGCATGATGGGAAACGTTTAGAGACAAATGATATGCAAAAGGAAGTTGTAGCTCTTTGAGCCCACTGAAAAGCCCCACAAGTCTAAACATTAGCATTTATATAAATAGCTATTGTAAAAATATAATAACACTAAACAATAGTACAAAGGTACTATTATTACCATACTACATATTTATAATTTTTGGTTATACTAACTAACACACATACATAAATATCCCTTTAATTTGAGCTCCAGTAGCTCGTCTGTTTGATCGGACCACACGGGCCAGCCTTCGCTCCCCACGTGCATCAATGAGCCTGGGCCGCCCATGACCCTGTGGCCGGTTCACCACTGTTCCTTCCTTGGAGCACTTTTGATAGATCCTGACCACTGCAGACCGGGAACACCCCACAAGAGCTGCAGTTTTGGAGATGCTCTGACCCAGTCGTCTAGCCATCACAATTTGGCCCTTGTCAAACTCACTCAAATCCTTACGCTTGCCCATTTTTCCTGCTTCTAACACATCAACTTTGAGGACAAAATGTTCACTTGCTGCCTAATATATCCCACCCACTAACAGGTGCCATGAAGATAATTTTGTATTCACTTCACCTTCTAGTGGTTATAATGTTTTTATATATATATAGGGGTTGTACAATGAAACTGAAACACCTGGTTTTAGACCTCAGTCATTTAGTATGGTGTAGGGCCTCCTTATATTATACGGCCAGCACTGATTCATCCTGGGAATAACAGATACAAGTCCTTCACAGTGGCCAGAAGGATTGTGATGCTCCTTCAAAATACCCCAAAGTGGCTAAATAATATTTCGATCTGGTGACAGCCATGGGACACATTCATCAAACCGCAGTCAGCAGTCTTGCTTTGTGTATTGGTGCATTATCATGAATGCTCATACACGGGCATGTTTGAAGCATTAGGTGCACATGCTTCTTCAATAGTCCTCGGCAATGTCTTGTCCATCAAGTACTGTAGGGAACGCCATGATATTACAACCCAAACCATCACTGATGCTTCACTCTGGACAGCCACAGTCCGGGTGTTCAGCCTCTTTGGCTGTCTTACACTGGCACAAAAAATCCCATTCTCACATACGTTTTTTTTCCCGCATACGATCTGACCCACTTCCAAATGTAGTTTTAAATCAAATACATATCCGATATCTGGACATCCGACCTATGTCTTCGATTCCCCTTTGAATTCCAAGCCACCACACGGCGTGGGCCATTTGCCCACAAAAATAGCTTTTTAATGTTGTCATAAAGCAGATGTGCTTGTATGCGGCCACAGCTTTTTTTTATTGAGATGGGAACCCTGTGAGTTTTCTAAATAAAACCGCCTCACTACTGAAACTGAAAGCTACATTATATTTCTCATCAATGACGTGATGCATTCACTGTAATTAAACCAAACTTCACTATTAGCCCCCTCTTTCTCTCTCTCGTTAAATTAATTCAAATTTATTTTTAAAAAATTTAATCGATACTTTATTTCGCTTAAGAATTCTAGATATAACGAGCTGTACATAAAATAAACAAAAATTATATATTTTCCTGTGTATATATATTTTTACGCTGCAAAACATCCATGCTGGCAAATAAGCATGGCCATCCAATATGAATTATGTAAATAATTATATTAGCACATCTATTTAAAACTAGAGGGTGTACCATATGCATAGTAAAGGGCCCTTCACACCGGATGCGCAACGAAAAAGTGAAGCGGAAAAACGAATATATTGTGTGCGAATAGCTCGCGTCAACCATTCACATCAGTTGCGACATGAATTTGCGTCATCTGTGACGTTTCAGAGCTCCAACATTTAAAAACATTTGACAAACTCTGCGACAGCTGAGAAAACATGGACACTTCATCATCCAGTGAAGATGAGCTTTTCATTTTCTTTAAAAGACCGAAAAGAAGGTTTTGGATGCTTCCAGTCCTGAAGGGAAGTATGCTATTCTTGTACAGGAGCTAAAACTTTATAATGACCGGTTCTGCACTTACTTTCAAATGTCTGTGTGACAATTTGAAGATCTCCTTCAGAGACAATAGCACCTCATCTCCCGAGACAAACCACACACTTCAGGGAACCAATCGACTCAAAATGTTATATTATCGTTGCCTGTAGTCTACAGCGGCTTGCATGTACTCCCACAGGAGCTGTAATGTGAGAAATGCAATACCTGGCAAAGATTAATGTTGAGTAAATAGCTAGTGACATTTACTGGACATTTTGTAACCTTTGTTTCCTTGTATGTGATTGGATGAAGCCATTACTGTCGCTGCGAGAGTTACAAAAAAATCAACATTTGAAGCGGAAAAAATAAATGTTGTTTTCTTTCGCCACAGCACATCCGCGTTCAGTGTGGAAGCACACATTACACAATCAAATGATCACAAAATAAAACCATTGTGAATTATTCATGTGTCGAAATTGCGTCCAGTGTGAAAGGACCTTAAAGTGGTCCCCGACGGTCATTTTGGGTGGGAACAGATATCAGATGCCTGTCATATCTAAAGTGAATGTAAACAGACGGGCCAAAAAATCAGATATATTATATATATATAAGATCTTTAATTTTCATATATATATAAGATCTTTAAGATTTGCAGTGTAAATGCAGCCGTTGGGGTTTCTCTGCACCGTAACTCCCACCGATGTGGGAAAGACTGTGAAGGTGGACCCATTATTGTCCACAACCCAAGATTTACTCTGTTGAAACTGACGTTTGGCATTGGCATGAGTGACCAAAGGTTTGGCTGTAGGAACCTGACCATGAATATTGACTTTGAGGAGCTCTTGACGAACACTTTTGGTAGAAACTGATGAGCAGTTGTGTTTTTTTGTTTTTGGGATACAATCCGGCCCAGTTCCTGGACATCCCGCTCTGACAGCCTCCTCTTGAGTTGACGGTTACTCCTGTTGGATGTGGCTTATCCTATGTTGACATTACCCTGGACACCAAAGATCTGGATACACCACAAGGATTTGATGTCCTGGTCACAGATGAGCCAGCGAGACGGGCAACAATAATTTGTCCTCTTGTGAACATTTTACGTACAGCTGTGCTATTGCTCTGCTAATTCAACCTTCACACTCTGCTCTTTCTGATAGAATGTGAAATTAGTGACAATTGGTGCATATATAGACGTGAAACCTCCAACACTTATATTGACCAGAGTTTCAGTTTCATTGTGCCAAAAGTATTGGGACACCCCTCCAAATTATTGAATCCAGGTGTTTCAATAACTTCATGGCCACAGGTGTATAAATCAAGCACTAGGCATGCAGACGCTTCTACACACATTTGTGAAAGAATGGGTCGCTCTCAGGAGCTCAGTGAACTCAAGCGTGGTACTGTGATAGGTTGCCACCTGTGCAATAAGTCCATTTGTGACATTTCATCACTACTAAATATTCCACGCTCAACTGTTAGTGGGATTATAACAAAGTGGAAGCAATTAAAAAAACAGCAACTCTGCCATGAAGTAATAGGCCACGTAAAATCACAGAGCGGGGTCAGCGCATCCTAAGGGAGCTCAGTGCACAGAAGTCGCCAACTTCAATAGCTACAGACCTCCAAACTTCATGTGTCCTTCAGATGAGCTCAAGAACAGTGCGTAGAGAGCTTCATGGAATGGGTTTCCATGGCCGAGCAGCTCATCCAAGCCTTACACCACCTAGTGCAATGCAAAGTGTGGGATGCAGTGGGGTAAAGCACGCCACCACTGGACTCTAGAGCAGTGAGACGTGTTCTCTGGAGTGACCAATCACGCTTCTCTGTCTGGCAATCCCATGGATGAGTCTGGGACCGGTGGTTGCCAGGAGAACGATATTTGCCTGACTACAGGCAAGTTTGGTGGAGGGGGGATTATGGGGTGGGGTTGTTTTTCAGGGGTTGGGTTCATTCCCTTAGTTCCAGTGAAAGGAACTCTTAATGCTTCAGCATAACCAGACTTTTTGGACAATTTCTTGCTCCCACCTTTGTGGGAACAGTTTGGGGACGGCCCCTTCCTGTCCCAACATGACTCCGCTCCAGTGCACAAAGCGTCAATCCATAAAGACATGGATGAGCGAGTTTGGTGTGGAGGAACTTGACTGGCCTGCACAGAGTCCTGACCTCATCCCGATAGAACACCTTTGGGATGAATTAGTGCGGCGACTGCGATCCAGACATTCTCGTCCATATTCCCAATTCCGATAAACACACTTCTAAACCTTGTGGAAAGCCTTCCCAGAAGAGTTGAAGCTGTTATAGCTGCAAAGGGTGGGCCAACTCCATATTAAACCCTATGGATTAAGAATGGGATGTCATTAAAGTTCATGTGCATTAAAAAGGCAGGCGTCCCAAATCTTTTGGCAGTATAGTGTGTATATATAGCAACAGTTAAGCCTAAATTTTCTCTTTACATATAATATTTGAACTCAAATCTAAATTATTTAGCTAAATAAACAGGCTAACACAAGGTTGTTTAATTACACGTCACAGTTGATGAATCAGAATCAACTATCCAAGAAAAGCAGGTAATGATAAAATATAAAAAGCAAAAGACTACTGTGAAGAGTGTGTGCAAAAGTTTTGTCCTTCTTTTGCCGCACAGCTATTTCAAAGCATGTTGCACAATGAATGAAATGGAGATGAATCACCTCTGACGTCTGAATACTTAGAGATCTTGCATGGATGATGCTTGTGTTGTGCTGGTCAGACCGTTATTAAATGAAAATGGGATTTCGATGGGCTCACTTCCTGTGTGAGCACTGCAACACAGGACTTTCCTTTCTCTCCACTCCGGATCGCTGATCTCAGAAGGATGTGAGGCAGTTTCATGATGCCAATCGACTGGATTCACTGAAGAGTTGCTCTGTACGTTCCTGTGAATTGAAGAATCCAGACTTGCGAGAGTGATGTCATTCTGAAACTCTAATGTAATGCTTTGAAAATATGGCCAAATATCGTCCTATATATCAGCCTGCATTCGGTCCTTTGATTTTTGCCATATTCACCCTCAGATGAGTCCATGATTAGGCTGATCAAGTGATATTTGCCACATCTGATGGCTGATTAACAAGTTAATCTAAAATCTACTGACCATCCACCTTGCTAATATATTTTTGTTTTCAGTTTTCATTAAATATAGTTTTTTTTTCCCCCAACTATTTTGTCTCATTTCTCATTATTAATGTATGTTTTACATACACTGCCCACACCAAAAAAGAAGTCTCTGTTTGTAGATGTATCATAAATTATAGGACAGTTGCTGACTGCTAAAATGAGCTTCTCCTTCATCTTGGCTCTGCACTGAAGAGTGACAGATCTCATAAAGTTGTACATATCTCAATTTTGTTTGCATCGCTGAACACACCCCATCCGCTCGTGTTGCCAGAAATCGTCCACTTTCCATTGAAATTAATTGGATTTTGTCACTGCGTCACTTATAGTGTGAAGGAGGTTTAAACAACCATGTAGGAAGACACATCATGGCCATATTCCAGGGTGACAGTGTCCAGATTCATCAGCTGAAACATGAAGAATCATTTTCACCTCTCCAGAGCTTAAATTCATTGAAAGTCTTTGGGATGTGCTGGAGGAGACTTAACAGAGTGCTGGACTCTTGCATTGGCAGTATACAAGATCTGGACCAAAAATGAATGCAACTCTTGATGAAAATTAATGTTGTGATGTTATTTCCTTGAGACTTTCAATGAATTTAAGGTCTGGGCTCAGAGGTAAACCCTTTTTTACCAATTCAATTCACATTTATTTGTATAGCGCTTTTCACAATACACATCGTTTCAAAGCACAGGGTTAGTTGTAACACGCATGGTTTAACACTTTCCACACATGCCAGGATGACCAAACTTAGACATTTCTTAGAAAGAAATTCAGCTTCACCGAAAATGCATGTGTCTACACTACAATTTAAAGTGATTTGTCCACATTATGCATTTCAGAAATGTACAAAAGACACAGATCAGCTAACAATATATTTATCAGTTTAATAATGAATTAAATTAGGCACAATGAAGTGAAATAGGAATATATGTTGCAAGATTAGGGTATAAGGAAAAGAGCAAGGGCGCGTTGATGCAGAGCTGTCTTCTGAAGTTCTTGCAGGATTTGAAGTTGTATCCTCACAGGTGATGGTCATCTGCAGTCTGTACCAGTCTGAGCTGATGAATCTTGACATTGTCATCCTGGGATATGGCCACAATGTGTCTTCTTACATGGTTGTTGAAGAAATGAGAAGCTACACACTCCATCAGTGAGGGTTAGAAGAACTGCTGCCAAACATATAACATGCTAGAAACATCATAACCACTGCAATAATCATTCAATCACATTCATATTGAATGTCACCTGCTCTATAGATCAGTGATCATCTCACAAAAGCTGTCAAGAGCAGCTGTTACCACCCCCCTAAACATTTGAATAACATTTGAATAACATTTGAATAATAATATTTTTCTGCATTATGATGAACCCTCAATCTCAATATTGCAAATGTAAAACATCTAATTGTTGGTACTGTAATGCAAAAAACATTAAATCATTCATACATAATTGTATTATTTTCCACTCAATTGATCTATATTAGTTTTGGGTTTATGCTGAGTAAAAGATATTAGTTATGAGAATAATTATTGATTATTGAGTTACAAAAACCGGGTTAATTTGATATGTATATTTGATCAAATATGTATTTTCAGCATCATTGCTGCTGCTTTATATTTTTGTGGAAACTGATTTAAAAAAAAAACAGGGTTCTGGGGGAAAAAATTGAAAGTTCAAATGAACAGCTATTTATTTGAAATAGCAATATTTTGTAGATTTTTTTAATAATATATGATTTAAATGATTTTAAAAGCAGTAAAATAGTTACGTTTACAAAAACTAGTTTAATATTTATTAGGGCCGGGACTTTAACGCGTTAATTAAGATTAATTAATTGCATGACTTTAACTCGTTAATTAAGATTAATTACGCAAAAAAACTGTTAACAATTGTAACTTATTTTTGCACCGCGGAACGTTTTTTAATGAATGAGTTTCGACGGACCGATTATACTGGAACACCAATAGCGTTCTCGACTTCTGAACACAACAAACCACAGTGAACATGAACGAAGAAGCTGACGAGACTGCTTTGCTTGGCCCCGTGGATGGGAAATTGTGTTTTAAAAAACGAAAGGATGGAAGCGTCGACAAGAGCATGGTTGTGTGGAAGCTATGCAACAAGGAATTTGCGTATCGAGCCTCAAATATCACCTCAACGCAAAACGCTGGACATGAATAAATAAACAAAATTTTGTTGATTAAGCTTATGTATTCAGTCATTATTCAATGGTATACTAAAAATGCATGTGAAAAAAATTACTTCTCACTGTTCTCAGGTCAAATATTTATATGCAATTAAAATGCGATTAATTTCGATTAAATTAATTACAAAGCCTCTAATTAATTAGATTTTTTTTTAATCGAGTCCCGCCCCTAATATTTATTTATTTATTTTGTGAAATATGACCTGGAGCGGTTGCCATATTCACTTGTGGTTCTGCATCAACCACTAAACATCTTGGTTTACCACTGGTTCACACATTTCCATGGAAACGTACTTAGTTTTTTTTTTTTTTTTTCAGGATTCAAGCGAGGAGCCGATCCAGGGATGCCTGAGCCCACAGTCCTGAGGTGAGTTGTGAGAGTTGTGACGCTCAGTGTTTGACCACAGAGAGCTGATGAAGATGTTGCTTTTTCTTTCAGTTTGCTTTGGGGATGAAGAACGCTCCTGACGGCCACTACAGATGAATCCGGATCCTCCAACTGAACTTCCAAACTCACTGAAGACTCCGGAACCAGCCAGTTATCCTGCATCGCGGGACACTGCTTGGATCTGAACATTATTCTGGGATGTAAATACTTGGCTGTCTCATCCACCCTTCCTTTTTTTTTTTAAGACTTTCGCTTCTTCTTCTTCTTTCTAAAACATTGTCTTGAGAAACACACACAACGTAACTGAATTGTCTTTGTTTTTTAAATCTGAATAGATCATTGTAAACAATCTCAGGATGTGCTCATCGTTCAGTTTCAAATAAATGAAACATGTTCATAAATATTTAGCACAGATTTTCTGTGTTTTACAAATGAAAGTACAGGAGTAAATAGAAGTACACAAACATAAATATTACATTTATAAATATCAACGTGTACAAATGAGAATGCATCACCATTTAAATTCAATCACGTAAGAGTAGAGACTATAAATATAAATAAAATTATAATAAATATAAATTAAATTATAATTTCTTGGATCGAGTTGCAATGGTCAATAAATAAATATAGTCAAATAAACTAGTATTGATTAGTTCTTGTCTGAGGGCCAGTCTCTGGGTGTCTTAATGTCCTTCCCCTGGTGTCCACCCTTCCTTTTGCTCATGTAATGGATGGCTCTGCATGTGTCGATCATGACGCTGCTGAAGTTGAACAGGATCGAGTGTACAGTCGTCTTCTGCGTCCATGCGGAACTGACCGACAGAGGGCCGCTGGGGATCGGATTCACCTGTCCGTCGCCCACCTTGAGCTGGAGGTAGAATTAAACATTAAATGTGTGTCATGCCAACATTCACATACACTGCTAATGTACGACTGTTGAGCTCGCAGCGACCGCAATGGCCTGTTCGATCAGTTTCTCACGAGTCTTCAGAGATTTAAACAACTGAATCGAGTCTGGATTTTCTTGACCGGGACACTCAGTCATGGGACACTGCATTGCATGACTTTTCACCTGCTTTTACAGGTACATGTCTTATTTATTCATCAATGAGCTGACTGATCAATCGATCCTTGATTTTCATCATGCCATTTGCTAACATGAACTAACAATATTTAAAATATATAATGTTAATGTCAGCAACTTCTGATTTAAAAAATGTATTTGTGAATGTTGATAGTTTGTAAATAAGTACTACCTGAAATATTAACTGATGCATTGATCACATCCCGTCTGGATTATTGCAATGCTCTATTTCTTGGTCTTCCTAATAAACGTATTGCTAGGTCACAGTATGTTCAAAACTCAGCAGCCAGAGTTCTCACCTCCACCAGGCGCTCTGCTCACATAACTCCAATACTGCACGATCTTCACTGGCTACCTGTGGCATCACGCATTCACTTTAAGGTACTGCTTCTAACATTTAAAGCATTAAACGATCTCGCACCTCCATATCTGTCTGACTTACTACACCCCTACTCTCCTGCCCGGTCCCTCAGATCATCTGAGCTTGGTCTCTTGTCCAATCCTCGTTTTAGCTTGTCTACCGTAGGTGGTAGGGCATTCAGTGTCAATGCTCCTAAATTATGGAATTCACTTCCCTTAACATTGCGTAATTTATCTTCTCTGTCTACCTTCAAGACCTAGCTAAAGACATATCTATTTAATTTGTACTTTGATTAATGTGGCTATAAAAGACCTGTGCTTGTCTTGTGTATGTGGCCATGCAGATGTACTGTCTAACACTATGTAAAGCGACCTTCAGCTTTGTAAAGGCGCTATATAAATAACTTCTTCTTCTTCTACCTAATATTAAAAAGTTGTCGTTATTGTAAAGTGTTACCAAATATTGAATGTCTTTGCTCTAAAATTTTAGGAGGAAAAAAAACATTAAATTAGTGTGGTGGCACACATTCATTAACCAGCGATTAAACGTACAATAGTTACGAAGTGCCATGAGAGTGTTTTACAGAATTTCATTTTTTTTTAGTTTTGTAGGGAAAGTTAGCAGAGCTTTGGACTTGATAATATATATAGTACTTATAATAAAATGTAATGGATTTGCTTATTGTAAAGTTTTTGAATGTTAATGCGCTAAATAGGACGTGACGAGTGGAGATGTGTGTTTACCTGGCTGTTAATGGCCTCCAGCAATCGTTTCGTCTCGTATTTGATGTCGTTCACCAGGGTTGAGGTCAGATTTTCCTTCTCGATGAAGCTCCAGTTCTCTTTATACCATGTCAGGACACTGTAAATGCGGCCCAGACACCTTTCCTGAAACATTCATGAGAGGAGAGATTCTTCAGTTTCTGGGTATTTATGACCCATTTTTGAGAAAATCATAGTGTTTGCCATGATAATGGATGTGACAATGTTGTTCTTTATCTCCTTGCATTTTCCTAGGCCCTCTCTTGCCTCCCCCTGGCATATTTTCAGACAAAATGTGTCTATTTCAAAAGCAATTAATTTGAATTTCAGGGGAAAGTACAACCCAACTTTGAGGAGCTCAAAGACTAATCCACCATACTGATCAGCCGTCAACCGGAAGTCGATGTGACAATGTTGATATGTAAAGCCTTGGCGAAATAGATTTGCTAGGCTTCTGCTTCAGAGCAAGTACGGGACTTGCTACCACCAATACACGCGACACGCTGCTATGAGCAAGCAAGCCATGCTGCTGCTGCACAATATAGCATACATGAATTACCCGTAGCAGATCTATACAGGTGGAGCTGGGGAAGGGGGAGGGCTTCTGAAATTTGCTACAGCAAATGCTGAAGTATCTGAAGGTTGAGCTGCGAGCTCATTGGCTGCTGATACAGCAGGAACAGTCATCAATTTAAACGGAAACATGCGGTTTTTAGATAAACAAAAAAAGATTTAATTAGTATGGCATATGCAGATTTTATGAATGAGATCATATAAATTAGTCAACCATTTGCTAAAATTTTAAATGGTTAAGAATTGGCATAAGATTGTGTTGAACTAGTTTCAGTTTTTGTAGGGAAAGTTAAAGGAGCTTTGCACTTGAAGTTGGAGATTGTTTCTGTATTAAAACTTATTTGTTAATGGCCTAATAAAACTACTCAGATCATGAAAATCTGTTCTAGAAAAGACTACTTCCCATCCCATTATTGCCAAACATAAACGTTTGTGGAAAACTTGTTCTATAAAATGCTTGGCTTGATCGTAATGATGATGGATTATTTGTAATAAAACATTAGAAATGCCATCAAGTTAGCACACAGATCAAACAGTTGAACACTTTCTCACTCATTTGAACTATTTTACACAGTTCAACCACAACTATGAAATAGCACACTGTAAAAATATGGTCAATAACTGGACAACATGTTTTTACATTGCTTTAACTCAATAAATTAAGCAATTTTAAACTTTTTTTTTAAATAAGTTACACAAGATTTAACTCATTTTAAGTCATCATAACATAATTTAAGTTTAAATTTCTTAAACATCCAAGTTGATTATACTTATTTTTACAGTGCACGCATGGAAATACTAGGATTATATAGTGAAAAAAGAGGCATTCTGCCAAATTAAATGTTTAAATCTTCCTAAAAATCTGGAAAAGGTATTTACAAAGAATCTAAAAAAATGTAAGATTGTTTGAAACAAAATATTTTTTTTTAAGTTCCCTATTTAAAATCAGCCCTAAATGAATGCCAAGCATGAGAAGTGTTCTTACTGTGCTGAAGTTTCGGGACAGACAGCCGTCTGAAGGTTTGAGGAGAGGCGTGCTGATCCTGACAGCTTCATACACCGTCATATTCGCCGTCTCTCTGAAATCTCTCTCAAACTGCAGATGGAAGAGCACAGTTAGTTTCACTGTCAGCAATACGACGCACCTTTGATTTCTTCTGTATTTAAAGGCACCTGTTCATCTCTCAGCGTCTTCACATGCTTGTGCAGATCTTTTGCCATCAGATGCCATTTCTCCCGGTCGTTCAGAGGACTCTTCACATCCACGTCCTGAACTTCGTCTCCAGATGTTTCGGATAACTCCCCCACACCGCTGTACGCTGGCACCGCGTCTGTGAGACAGATGAACACTGCCAGTGCGGCAGACAGGAAGAGCGCTTTGTCTGCAGAGAAAAGTGAGAGAGAGAAAGTGAGAAGAAGTGTCTGTCTGCAGATGAGGATGTCCGATCAGCCTCCACTTACTCTGAGCTGACGGCATTGTTATTGCGAAAGTTTGTGTGATGTCGTCAAGCAAACTCAGGAGACTTCTGAACAGAACTTCTCAAGTGGTTTTTATACACAGGCTTCAGGACTTTCCACCTTCAACCCGCCTTTAAAACATTTTTCATCATTTTGGAAGAGGGAAAAACTGCCCTTATTCAGATTTTCATAAATGCAATTTTTTTCTTTTAAATTCCCCCCCCTGTAAACTCTTAGGTTTCCACTTTTGAAATCCTTTTTTATACTATTAATGTGATTAAAAAAAAATTATAATAATAATAATAATTATCAGAATATCTGTATTATGGGGCATGTTGTCGCAATGATAACCTGCCTTTTATTGACTCAATGTAAAAAAAAAAGGTTGCCGACTTAAATTTTGTATATTTTATGTAATTTCAACTTAAATTACTTTAATTAGACTTAAAAAAAAGAGTTGAATCTTGTATAACTTAGAAAATTGTGTAACTTATTTTGGTGAGTTAAAGCAATGTAAAAACCTATGTTGTCATAACTCACTGATCATACCATTTGTTACAGTGCTGAGATTTTTTGAAATGCACAATTAAACAAAAAGAATAGACCATCTTTCACAACTTATCTTATTATTAAATGCATTATCACAAGTTGCTATCTGAAATTTAAGTGTAATCAACTTAAATTACATTAAACTGACTTGAAGAAATTAGTTGAATCTTATATAACTTCTGAATTAAAAGCTTATTTAGCAATGTAAAAACATATGTTGACAATTTATTTATGGTATAATTTTGTAGTGTAGGGGAGAGCGGGGCACAAACTAACGGGGGTCAGTTGTAACACTCATGGTTTAACACTTTCCACACATGCCAGGATGTCCAAACTTCGACATTTCTTAGAAATTACTAGTTGCCATATCAACATTATCTCGAAAAACAAAATTGGTCAAAATGTAAAAAAATCTTTAGAACTTTTGTATAACCATAGCAAAGGAAATTTCTTTCTAAAGTTTATTTTTCATCTCTGTTTTTTTTGTGTTTATTTAACATAAGACAAATCTGATATTAGTGTAATATTATATCTGTTATTTAACATTTGAGATCATTCTTTAATGCTGATCTAACATCAGAAGACACGGGGCATGTTGTCACACTGAGTTATAATGAGAACCTATTAGAACTGCGCTATTATATTCTATACTTTTATGAATTCTATTGAGAAACCATGAGAAAAAGATGAATAATGAGTCAATGTTCAGAAGTTATTAATTAGTTCAAAACATGTTGTATGTCAGTGTTTTAAGATTTGTTGTCAAACAAAAAAAATATTGTTTATTTTGAATTATTAAAAAATGACATTTATTTTATATGAAAAGGTTAATCATTGTATTTTATTGACAAAATGTTTTAGTTTGTCTTGCATATTTTTTTAAATTAGATCAGGTAACATTTTAAGCTGTCATATGCTCATGTTACATTATACCCCACCTACGGGGCAGTTCACTTCCATTCTTTCGGGGTAAATCAAGAAAAAAGTATACACTGTGTGTTAATGAAACAAAAGCACATAATTGTACTAGACGTGTGTGCAATTAATGTGGGAAAAAATAAATACTGTGAGTGTGAACCCCAAGTGGATTTACACAAACTGAGACAGTCAAAAAGCGTTAGGCTGTGCCCCGCTCTCCCTTATTTAATGGCTTTTATAAAAATAAAATAAAAATCGGGAAGCCATAGTATAGTGTAGATGAAGAATTCACTGGCTATTTGATCAAACCATTGTTAGAGAAATCAAGTATTTGTGACTGGACACATCTTAGTTGCTGAGATAGAGACTGTGTGACAACTTGCCCCAGGCTCTGCTCATACACTCTTAAAAATAAAGGTTCTGTTTTGGAATCGACGGTTCCATGGAATGTTTCCATTGCACAAAAGGTTCTTTAAGAACTTCACACTTAAGAACTGATCACTGCATACTTCTTCAGGGAACCAAAAATGCTTCTTCTATCGCATCGCTGAAAGAACCTTTTGGAACCTTATTTTTTTTAAAAAGTGTTTCTTAACTTTAATTTCTAAACCCGTTTTTTAAGGTTACAGCAGTGTGAATGATATATTATGTTGAATTTATCATGCCATTCAGGAGCTGAGTTTGAATTATTATTTGTATTATATTATGCGAACTGCCGGACAGTTTCAGATTCTCATAATTAACTTTTATTGTAATTCTAAGGAAGCGAGCATCCATCCATCACAAACGCTTTACAAATAAAAGAAATGAAAGTAAGCAGTAATGTGCGTCTGTCTTTTTCTTCTTCATTTTGAATTCTGCTTCCTATAAGTGATCTCATTCTGTGTTTAAGTGGTCGGGTTTGATGAGGCGTGGAGTTGTTAAAGACCGCAGGCGTGTGCTAATATACGTACTGATAGTGCTTTGAGAAACAGGATTCCCCTTCAGCAGGAGGGAAAAATAGTCATGGTGTGAAGCTGAGGAGATGTTAAGATTGAGTGTGTGTGACGACATTTTAAGCAACGGTGGAAGTTTCATGGTTTTGCTTCGGCAAGAGGGGACAAAAAAAACTGCCCTACTTTTATTAAATAAAGCCTTAGTTCTGGGTCTGTGAGTTTTTGTTGAATTTTCAACGGGTTGGGTTTTTGCTTTGTTAACCTTGAAACTTATTTTTCTCACTTTTTTTTTTTTTTAACAGTTTCCCAACTGGGGAATATTATATTATGATAATTATTATAATAGCTTTTATTATATTATTTTCAGTTTTTTAATTTTAGTTTGTTTTAGTATTTTTCTTTCCTCCCCCTATTTTTCCCTTCACTTTAATAGCTTTCACTTAATCTTATTTCAGTGACTTCCCAAGGCAACATTTCTCATTTTCATTTCATATTTGTTCTGATATATTTTTTTAAATGAAATGTTATATTTATATTAAAAAATATATATATATATATATATATATATATATCAATATATTTATAATCTATGTTCTCAAAAAGAACAAATGTATTATTTCAATTTTCTATATTTATATATACATAAATATACATATGTTTGTATGTGTACATAATTAAACATAATTATATACAATTTACTTATCTCTCAGGTAAAATTCCTTGCACATGTATCTGCAACTTTCAAGCACTTTTTCCAAGTATAGCATGCATATTATTGTAAATGCAACTTAAATGCCACCAATTTCGTTATTAGGTTGCATTTTTTGCAATGCACATATTCTGTAGCAGTTCTACTGAGCTCTTTTGCATCATTGGTGCAAGTATCAGTGGGTGGTAATAGACGAGAAATATACAGTCTTGTACCATCAGTGAACTTTTCTTTTGCCGTTTCATGGTGCGTTTCCACAGCATTATTAAAGCGGCCTACAGCAGAAAACACTTTTTTTCTTTTCCTTTTTCGTTGAGGTGTGATCAGTGATTCTGATGAGATAACACGGGTCTTTGCAGCAATTCCACGAATGTTTGTCATTTACGGATGAAAAGTTAAAATGCTTCATTTCTAAGAATTACTACGAGTATGTCATAATTCTTTCTCCTTGCATTTCACACCCACAATAATTTATCAAGTAGGCATATACTGGATCTGAATATTAGTGTAGTTGACTGAAAGATCTGTTTTTTATTACACTGCAAAATATGTTTCCAGTCCAAATATCTAAACATTCTGAAATCAAGATTCATTTACTAGATAAGTAAAATGACATATTTTTTCTTGTTTTCTTGAAAATAAAATCAAAATGAAGTCCAAAATAAATTAATCTTGATTTAAGAATGTTTAGATATTTGGACTGGAAACAAGAAAAAATTACTAAGTAAGAAGAGCATTTTTTTGCAGTGTAAAAATACTAGCTCAAGAGCGAAACCAAACTGGTTGACCAAGTTGGTCCTGGTGGTTAAGTTAAAGAGCTGCAGGTCGTTGCTGGTTGATTATCTCATGTGGTCTTGATGGTTTAGAAGTTAGGGAAGGCCTGCGTACAAGCCTGGCACATCCAGAACACAGCATACGCTGGCCTTTTCAGGAGAGAGAATGAGTAAAACCAATTTATTGAGGTTGTTTTACTCAAAAACAGACATTCTTTGGTCTCTTAGGGGTTGGCATGTTGTGAGATTACTGTGAGCTCAAACAGAAAGGTTTTCACTGAAATACTTCTGAAACTGTAGATGTGCACTAGAGATATGTACATGTTTATGCCAAGACCTTTTTTTACAGTAATTCAGTAGCTAATGTGTGAATGCGTGGGTGTTTGTTGAGAGGCTTTTTGTTTTCTGAAAACTCTGGGCTTTTTTATTGCCGCCATTCACAACCCCTAATGTAACTTAAGGCAAGACTGCAGTGCAACCACCCCAAATAGCACTGAGAAAAGTGATTCAGACCCCAATACTATCCAAAAATAGACCACCAAATACACTTTTAAACTGAGCAACTTTTGATTTTCCAGCTTGAGGAAATACCAGCTCCATAAAGCAGCAATGCATCCATGACGAGTTACACAAAGTGTCATGTCAGAGCTTACGATCTCTTCCTGTGCTATGTAGAAACAGTTCAAATAGGTCAAGCCACAATGTCTAAGTTTTGCTTAGGTAAGCATTTTCTCCATTGATTGCAACAATAAAACCCACTGTCACTCTCTCTCATATGTAGCTGACGCATTAAATGAAGACTCATGGCATCAATACAGCAGCGGACGTTGCTCTATCTTCTGCTTAATGAGGACTACAGCTAGCAAGGATGGGAGATGCTTGGGGAATCGGACATCTGTAGTCCTATATAGCCAAGTTTTTAGCTACATTAAGAAATCTGACTTAAATTCACATTTGAGGTTTGATGTCTGTTGTTATATAAGGAAATGTGACAGACTTTTAACTAATAATTCCAAACCTACGATGACACTATTTAGGTTTGGTTTACAAATTTCTGCAAAACACCACTGTAGCACTGTTAAAATATTAAATAAATGTGTTAAAACGTTTATTTTTATATCTAACGTATGAAAGGTTTCATCAAACATGTATACGTAGAATCCACATTGGACACCTCCAAACACGGTGCGTCCGCCATCTTGGAACAGTCAGCGTGTCTCACAGTAATCAATGAAACTGCTGAGATTTAAATTCACGAGGAAATGGGATAACCTGTCACAGGTGAGAATGTGTTGGTTTGTGTTCTATGTGTATTAACTCAGTATTACATGTTTTAATATGGTACTTTTTATATTTTTACTGTAACCCTGGGGACATTTAAATGTTGTGTTATCTGACACCTTGTTGTATTGTGTTAGTTTACCAAAATCATCTGCAGACTTGCAGATGTAGATATTTATGTGCATAACTACGTTTGCCGACGCTCAGCCAAATGCCAAATGTTCTCGGACTGGTTTTGATAGCTCCAATATGGCAGACGTCTTATGTATGGCCCATAGAAACTGCCACTAATGAGGCATGTATATTGTATATCTATGCTAAAACCTATTAGAAATGACATAGGGAACTCACGATTTAGGCTTTGGCCTACAAATTGCCGCAAAACAGCACTTTAAACATTTTACATCTACATAAGGAATGTTTCATTAGGGATTTCAATAGACCCTCTTCACATTTCCGGGTTTCTCAGAGCGGAAGTCATCATAGTTAAGGTTTTAGCGGTGAATGTGAGTATATGTTAAATATATATTTTTTGTGTCCCCATTTGCTCAAATAGCAGAAGAAAAACTTCTCAATCGTGATTTCACGACTTTCAAAAGGAGGGAAAAAAAATTGAGATTGATAACGGCAGTGAAAAGAGAGAGAAATGTTATTTTTTACCATCACTCACAAAGACACTATTAGAAACACCCTCACAGCAGCGAAAACTTTAATTTATTTATTTGACGCAAAAGTAATAATACAAAGTATTAGTGTTATAAATGTAAATACATAAAAAAATAATAATAATAAAAGACAGATTGCAGGATTTACGATATTGATGACCGTTAAAACGCGTCATAACAGTCTGTGTAAAGGTTCTATCCGCATGTAACCGCCAAAAAAAAAAGAACGTGCATTTTCAAAAGTCGAGAAAAGTATTCGCGCGAAATAGAGGTAACCATAGCAACAACAGATCAACCGTTAGAACGCTTGCCTTTGGGATCAATATCTGACAGGTACATCGATAAAACATAAGTAGGTTACTGTTATTATACTTGTAAATCTAAAAAGTGTCAAATGTGTTCGTGTAAAACATATTTATGACTAGCTTTGGCCGCGAAAAGATGATTTGTGCTCCACAAGACGAATTTACAATTAGCGAAAAGTTAAGCCTACACTGAAGGACAATCTATCAGTAATCCCGAAGGCCTAGACAGGACCCGCGTTGGGAAAATACACCATTTTACCAAAATTCTGCCAAATCTTGAGGTCAAAATTGGGGAGATTTTCTCTGGTTTTGGTGGCTTCCCTTCAGATCTGCACCACAAAGAAAATTTGGTGGATTCTCCCTCCCTAATAAATATCTAGGTTTGACTGGAGGGTAATTGACTTTCAAATTAAATTTACCACAGTAACTTTTTTCTTTCTTTCTTTCTTATAATGTAAATTATGGCATACTTACAGACCGTTTTGGTACACTTTTATATGCCATTTTCCATTAGAGACCAACATTTTTTAATTGAATTTTTCAATTCATTAAGTTGCTTATAGCATAAGAAACAACATACATATATACATTTTATTAATATGTTATGCTATGTCCTCTGTAGTGGACACCAGGACTTGTTTAAAATAACAGACAAAAACACTGGGACTTATTATTATATATTTTTTCACTAATCAGTTTTTAGGTTTAATAGTATTTCTAACCAAACTTTGTATAAAGACTATATATCTCAACTATGGACAGTTTACCTTCTGTGACCAAATGAATTAAAAAAGTTCTCTAAAGCAACCACTAGGTGGCAGTAAAACTTTTCTACCCAGCTTACAGATTGTTTTAAACATAATTATGCTTATTATAATTTTGTTTTTAAAACCTGACAATGATTTGACCTTTATATCTTTTGTTGTTCTTGGAAAAATATACTTATCAGACAGTCCTGACATCAAACATGGACTACTTCTAAAATCAGCTCTACGCTAAATCCGTCTGGTTGATGGCAAGGATGCTGACCCAGAACATTTTCATTCGGTTGAAACTCCTCTCCTTTTTGGAAGTTCTGGAGGTTGTGTTCTGTTAGAGAGCCATGGGCATTCTTCAATATTTAATCAAGGGTGTGTTTGAAGATCTCCGTGTGTGTGTGAGAGCAGTAACTGGAGAGGAGAAAGTTTTAAGATGAAAGACTTTCTTCACTCTCTTATTCTCAGTCTTGCTTTCATACGCAGACGCTCCTCTGTGGACCCACGCTGGTCTCAGCATCAGACCGGCCTCCCACAATCTGTCTCAGCACTTTCTCAATCTAGTAAGCTCTAACGTGATTGGCTGACTTTATGCAGCTTCCAAAAGTGAAGGCCCACAGGGTTTTTTTCTTCCGTCTCTGTCTGGAAATAAGTTGTTTACCGAAGATGAAATCTTTCAAGGAAGAAATCGTTCCTGAAATTGCAAGGTTAGTGACATCAAATCACTGAAAGATCAGAACTGTATACATACACCGATCATACATAACATAATATTGTGTTGGTCCCCCTTTTGCTGCCAAAACAGCCCTGACCCATCAAGGCATGGACTCCACTAGACCCCTGAAGGTGTTCTGTGTTCTGTCAAGATGTTAGCAACAGATCCTTTACGTTCAGTAAGCTGCGAGGTGGGGCCTCATGGTTGGCAGGATCTTAGTGTGTATTCTGTCACCTTTCTATCAGAACCAGCATTAACTTCTTGAGCAGTTTGAGCTCCAGTAGCTCGTCTGTTTGATCGGACCACACGGGCCAGCCCTCACTCCTCACGTGCATCAATGAGCCTGGGCCGCCCCTGACCCTGTGGCCGGTTCACCACTGTTCCTTCCTTGGAGCACTTTTGATAGATCCTGTCCACTGCAGACCGTGAACATCCCACAAGAGCTGCAGTTTTGGAGATGCTCTGACCCAGTCGTCTAGCCATCACAATTTGGCCCTTGTCAAACTCACTCAAATCCTTACACTTGCCCACAGTGGTCATAATGTTATGCCTGATCGGTGTATATCGACCATGATATAACATACCCTATTTAAATATATAAAAAATATATCAAATATGATGTGTCACACAGGGATCTCTGAGAACATTGTAGTTACTTTGATTGTATTTACAAAAAAGATAATTTAACAATATCTACAATTTTCACTGTAAAATTTAAGCTAACTTAAAACAATTTGTAGAATATATAATAGTAAAAATAACGTGCTGTATTCTTGTAAATATAACCATTATTATGAACTATTTTTATTGTATGGACATTAAATGTGAATTCATGTTTTTCATGAAATATATATATTTATATATTTTTATTTTATATTATATTTTGATATATATATATATATATATATATATATATATATATATATATATATATATATATATATATATATAAATATCAAAATATAATCTTCTCAAGTGGTCCCCACTGTTAATAGTGCACAAGATTATCTGTAATATATATTTCCATTTCAAAAATATACATTTTAACCTAAGGTTTCTTTTTCAGGTCCATTTGTCATCTTCCCATATGGTAAGGGAATATACAGTTAACCAATTCATAGATTTTATTTCAGCATTTTTCCATTTACTGTAATGTGTGATGGCGTTTTACAGTGCAGATCGCAGCGGCCTCCTCCCATCAGGACTCTGAACACATGCAGTGTAACAGCGTGGCATTTAATGGACCTGCCATCACACACTTTAAAGAGCTCGGAGCGTGTGTCATTAGATCACATGACTCCAGTGCTGAAGAGGAAAGTGTAAATACTTCAACGGAGGGATTACACAGAATATTCACAGAGTATTTTTAATCATGATAAGCCTTTCTAAGAATAGACTTTATGTCTGATTCAGAATAACATGCAGAGACATCTCCCATGAGGCACATCGACTTCGTTAACAAATACGTTCATGATTAGATGCGCACATGCCATCAAAAGTCAGTTGTGCACCACAAACAGAACTGCAAAAATTATCCTAATGGGATCAAAATCCTCTAAAATTATTCAATAATAATATATATTGTATGAGAAAAATGAGGATTAAAAAAAGAACAATATTAAAGAAAAGCACATAAACATCTCAAGGCACAGTACAGATATTAAATTGTTACAGAATTAAGTGGGGCATAATGCATAATAAATGCCCACTTACAGATAAAAATATAATCATAATAATATACTGTATGTATTCATATAAACATATAAAACACAAGAGAAAAAAAAAATACAACATTTACCCAGAGTCTCATTAATCTGAAAATGGGCTCCAAGATTTTAGAGAAATTATAATTTTTAATGTTTTTTTTCTATTACTATTTCCATTGTTTATAAAGTTACAAAAATGCTTGTTGACTGGAGATCAAGTTCAACCTCCAGAGCATCTCCATGTATCCCAATGGTAACCATTTTTCCCAATTCTTTTTAATTCTTAAAGAACATTTATATCACCCAAATCATGAGTCTTTATGTTCCAAATTCTCATACAAATTCCAGTGGGATCCTGTACATATTCCTTAAAGAGTTTTTTTTAAAGTCTCATCAGATACTTAATTGCTGTCTCTCTCTGCAGATCTTCAAGACTGAACACCTGCTTTGAATGTGCTTCCCAGCTTCCCATGTGGGTGTCATCTAACACCTCTGTGTTACACCTGAAATTAGAGCACAGAGAGACACACCCACAACACACACATCACCCCCAATGAACTCCACTGGGACACACACACACACGCACACATGTGTCCTCCAGGCATATGCTCCATTCAGCCGTATAGAGGTGATCTTTCATTTTGACAGATCATCAGCTATTCTTTCATGCGAGATGTGGAGATACTGGTTTACCGAGCACGACCGATCGCTTTTAATGTCTTCATACAGTCGACAGTGAGAAACAAGCCTTTGCTTTGCTGCTGAGCCTAATCTTAGATCAGACTGTCTTTTTCTCTAAGTTTTCTCAAATCAAAGCTCTTGTTGATTATGAAAGTTTTGCTTATTCTGAGAGCCTCCTGGAGATTTTGGCTGGCTAAAGGGGGCGGCACTGTTTCTCTCCCATCCTGCATTTGTGATCCGCAAGGACGCTGGCCACGCTTTATCATGCTGGGAGTGGGCGTTAATGGTGTCCATCAACAAATGCATGCCAAAGCACCCAAACAACCGGTGTAAAATCAAAGGCCTACTTCTTATCTCAACTCAACAAAGAAAATGGCCTCAACATCTGAATAATTATCTGTAACTGACAAAACAATATCAAACTATAGCGACGACTCCATTACACAATGCAGGAGAAACACCATAGGCCAGATTTAGCAAACAGGGCAAATAAGCGTGAGAGAGCAATTCCAAAAGAAAGTGCTGATGGGAGTGATTTACTGAAGATGCACAAATTAAAGAACACAGATGCAGCCGGATAATTTCCATAATGACCAACACAATCTACCAATTAGCGTCTGGTTTAAGACATGCTTTTCTGGGCATTAAATACAAGCACAAACTCCAGTAATTGACGAGCGCAAACCCTTGTGAATCACCTTGTGTGATTCATTTAAATACTTTCCTCCAATAAATTTGGCATCAGAAAGAAAAACTCATACAAATGCATATGCAATAAGGTCAAAAATAACCCTGTCAACATGCTAATTTTTCTCTGCGTGTCTTTAGTGAATCCTGACAGTAGTTTAGAGGGTTTGCGCTGGCGCTAGCTGTTAGTAAATCTGGCCCCTATAGTGTTTTGTATAGAATCAGGGACTATGAACACCCCTCTTAAGAGACAATAACCTGATCAATACTTTAACACACCGTAATGTACCGTCCCAAGAAACAGCACAGACCTGAAAATCAAATCAGTTCTATTGATGTGAACTCCTGAACATTGATATTGATTTCACACTGATTCATTTATTCATACGAGTGAGTCATAGACTCCGTCCTTTAGATGCCTGTGTCCCTTTGAATGTGCAATAATACAGTCATTTTGGTGCTGAGTAAATGTTATTAAAATATAAAACTGACCCACTGATCTTTTAAAAAGAAACACAAAACAATGAGCCATACAAAATGATATACTTATAATCTCTGCTGAAATTGAATTAACCCTGCATTTATAACTTAAACCTAAAGATCATAGATGATACAAATGCAATACAGTTCTCTGTGATTGTTAACACGTGCAGAACACGTGCCGTCAGTAAAAGGTTAAATGATTCTGAGCGTCTCATTGATCTGGACCAGCTGGGAAAAATCGTTTTTGGCTCGACTGTGTCTCGTAGAAAACACAGAGTAAGAATTATATAAATGGGACGATTTGAGGCAGCCAAATCAGTAAATTGCAGCAAAAAATAATATTAATTACAACGACACACTGATCAATGGATTTTTAGTGCTAAAGTTACATATCGGGGTGAAGAAGCAATAAAAGATGTGACGTTATCAATGTCCAATCACTACAAACTACTGTATTAAAACCAACACATTCTCACTCCCAACTCGTCACATATTGACGCTTGGTCAGTACCCTCGGCGTCACTTTTTAACGCACAGGGTACCCTTAAGCGTCATTTTTCGACGTTCAGGGCACTCCACTGATTCCAAGGAGAAGCCTAGGGCGTCATATACAGACGTGTTGGGCACGTGAATGTTATCATCGTGATGGAATTATTTATTGGGTTATAATTTTTCCATTATGACATGTTGGAGTGTGATTCTCAATGTAATAAGCCAGCACACTTTTATTTAAATTTATTTAATTTTATTTACGCTATTCAGACACGTTTGAAACAGCCCAACCCCACCCCGCACTAAACCTGCCCATTTGCGTATTATATGATATAAAACACAGAATATAACAGACAGCAGACACACTTTATTGAAAAAGTCCGGCTATTGCAACTGTTCCGAGGCCAAACGATTGATTTCTGTGAAGAAAAGACCCAAAAGCAATCACCGTCTCCACGGTACCCTCGGCGTCACGACATGGAATGAAATGGGAACTCCATTGCTTTCAATGGGAAAACCGTTGGCGTCAACAGAAGACGCGTTTGAAATCGCGCTGAAGAAGTGAAGTCTCATTCAGAACACATCGCGATGTTTGGCGTCAGTTCACGTGTGCCACATGTGGGTGAGTAGTCAAATATTATGTCCTGATGTTTGATATAAAGTATGTTCTGCTTGTCGCTATCTATCAGATTATGTTCAGTCACTGCATTATATCTGTCATCTCCACTGAGGATTTGCATTTCTTTGCTTTCTAAATCAACACATCTTGCTAATAGGGTGATTGCACACTGTCACGTGACATGCTATAGACCTTTAAACAGTTGTTCATATTTAATAATAACTACCAGTGTAGTTTCAACGTGGAATTTGTAGTAGAAGCACAATAAAAACAACACTTGCCACGCTTTTACCACAGTAACCTTAGTTTTAATGTGATAGGTGCAGTAAAAGGACAGTAACCTCAAATATTACCATGCTTTTACCACAGTAACCTTAGTTTTAATGTGATGTTTGTTGTAAATAGACAGTAACCACAACAATTACCATGCTTTAAATGCATTTTATGTAAATCCAAATATTTTAATGTAAATAGTACTTTTCCTGTATATAATGCAATATATTATATATTATGACTTTTGTTCTCTCTTTCTTTTTACCTGAAAAGACCAAAGGGCCTTCCGGACTCAGTCAGCCCATTCTTGTTTGTGGAGAAGTAACGGAGAAGACCAAAAGCTGCAACAGCAAATATTTGCAAAGGTATATATATATACATGTATGTGCTGGTTAGAGCCCTTTATCAAACATATTATTCAGCATTTGTTGTTACTTAAACTTATTCTTACAAATCCCATGGCTCAATCAGTAAGAACATATTCTCAAAGTCTCAATAATTCACAAGATTTAACAAGTAGTCAAATTCATATGATACTCGTACATAATCCTGCAGCTTTTACTATAACTCCTGCCATTGGCTACTGCCTCAATTCCTGTACATATTTATTGTTGTTCCCTTTCTTGGAAAGTAGTCAGATGTCCACACACTGTCAGAAAGTTTATATTAAGTCCATTGTATTCTTTAAAATTATTTCAAATTGGGCTCTGTCTGTTCATGTAATGTTACATGTCTCTTCACACCTCATAACCTACCTCTGTTTGCAAGAGTGAAAATTCTTGCAAACACATGACATCAGATTTTCGATTATTTTGCCATACTCAGATCAGTTGCACTGTTGATAACGTCAACAAAAAATCAAGTGAATTATCAACATTTTTAAACACATTCATATGATATAGCTTGCTATTAAATATATACTTTTAATAATGGGCATGCACACATATCAGTGAACTTATTACATAAATGAATTTAACAGTTAATTATGCAACGCTTTTTACAGAAAGAAATCCTGCAGTTATGTATAAACTTACAACTTGCATGCAATGTAATAAAATACCCTTTCTTTCTGTCTTGCAGGATTACTTGCAGATTACTTTTACTTTTTTTTGTATTTTTTTAAGATCTCTACAATATCAAACTCATCAGCACTTTTAAGAGTCAACTCTCACACGAGCTAGTAGTGATTTGCAGCGATCTTGCCGTAATCAGTCCTTCATAGGTAAAGTTTCTAGAATATTTTTAGTATATCAGTATTTACTCATCAAATGCCTTCCTGAATCATATGATAAATTAACTTTATTGTAACTGTCTTTTTTTTTAGATGTTTCAAAAACAATAGTATTTGCACAAAGAGTAAGTGAGACTTTCTTGTTTTACAGCAGAGAAGAAAGACCAGACCGTATATCGAAGCAAGCTAATCGAATAAGTCCTTTGTTTTGGGTGAGGAAGGAACATGGCAATCTTGTGCCCGAAGAAGACAGAAAAGTGTGCAAGTCCACTGGTATGTCTTGTATTGAAGCAATGCTGTAATATGTAGTTAAGAATTTGATGTTGATCTCTAAAAATAACTATTCATTTCAGCAGCGATCATTCTTTCTATTCTGATAAAATACACACCAATATTCATGTCTAAATCTTTTTATAACTCCTAAAATGAGCAAATGAGGTTCTGTTTCTTGGATTTATCTAACATGAGAAAAAAAAAAAAAAATATATATATATATATATATTTTATATATTATATAATATATATATAATATATTTTATATATATATATAATATATATATATATTCTTCCCTTTTGATACAATTATTATTACAATTATTGCCCTTTAGCATAAAGGCTGAAACACTTTGGCCTTCAGTTCTTATCACTATCTGTTTGTCTTAGATAAAAGCAGACATGTAGTTGTTATAAACTCCAGCTATTTCTCTATTGTTTTGTAGACCATGGATGGTTCTGGGTAGCTTTGGAAGATAATGAGTTGTGATATATATTAGGAATCAAATAGTAAATGTTCTTTAAATTATGTGAAATATCTGGTTAGTTCTTGGCTTGAAACAAGACTTTATACTCCACTGAATAAAACACATTTTATTTGTGTTTTAAGATGGATAGCAAGAGAAGGCACAAACTTCAGAAGATTCTACAGGAAAAGACAAATCTGCTGCCAAGGAGGAATACAAGAGGCAAAAACTCTCTGAGAACTCTGCATGGCCATGGGTGCTTCATAAGCATGGTAAGTCTGGTGCCTCGGTACCTATTTCTTAATCCTTACCATGAAATTTGTATTGCAGTATTTAATACTTGTACATTGTTAAGGCTATCACAAGTGATGCTCTTGAAAGTGACTAAAGAAATCTAGCATCAATTATAAAAGCTCGAAGAGACCATGCCTTTCTAAAAGATATGCTGTTTAAAATGTTTCTGTTGATAAAGGGTAAAATAGTTTTTGTCCAGTACTTGGCTAATATTATGTGCTGCAATATTATATACATAATGCTTCAATGTGTATATTATATAATGTACTGACTGCGGCTTTGTAAATTTAAATGAGAATGGGGAGGTGAAGAGTTTACCTCCAAGCCTAATCGAGAACACCTGAAATTTTTAACCAAAGTCTTCAGGTTTACTTATAGACAGGTGGGTTTGAGGTTGGAGCTAAATATGCAGGACAGTGGATGCTTAGGGCCAGAGTCACCCACCACTGCTTAAATCATGCAGAACATAGGCTAACCTGACTTTACATTAAACTTCATTTTAATTGTGTTTTTGTTTTACTTTTAGACCAGGACTGGAGAACGCCTGACACTGGAATGTTCTTCTTCCTCTGGTTGAGAAAAAGCTACACAACATCAGTGACCACATCCTCTGTTCATCAGTTATACTGTAGGGTACAAATGGGCAAAGTGTTTAGAAGAAGAAGAACATGATGGACCATGAACAGGAAAGAGCCAGAAACCAGTCTAGCTGTGATAATGAATCATTATTTTCCAACACAATATCAAATCTGTTTTCTGTATCACTGGATGGGATTATATGGAACTCATTTGTGTGGCTTCAGCAGCTGTGAATGGATTAATATGATGTTAATGTATTTTTGAAGACGCATTTTTATTTATCTTGAATCTCATTTGACTTTATGCTACTTTATCAACTGTATACTGTATCCTCCAATAAAGTGTTGAGCGATAAAGTATGGTGAATATTGTGTATGGTGTTTGGTACAGTAAATACACATTTTACAAGTTTATTTAGGTGATCTAATTAATTACCAAGATTACCAAATTTTTGTCTGGTTATATTATATTTGGTACAAGAATGCACCAAAAAGTTGTGTATACTTTTAGTTTTCAGTGAAATAAAGGGAAGGATTACAAACACTTCAAGATTAACTGAAGATGATCCATATTGATAATTCTGGTACATCTACTACTGCAATAAAAATTAAAGCATGCACATTACCGATGTCAGGAACGTGGAGACAGGGTGAAGATGAAATTCTGGCAATGTCTCTTGTTATTTTACTTAACGGTGCATTGTCCTATATTTAATAGTAATAGTGAAGTGTAAATATATAGTTTTGTTTACACTGGAAACTAGATAATGGCAAGTTGTTGCAGGTTCATCCATTATATTTATTTGTGTCTATCCATAAAACGAAATATATTTTTTTATTTTACAACATCTCTTTCAAATATTTCTGTATTTCATCAGATGGTCTCACAATACCCATCAAGAAATACTGCAAGCATGATGTTAGAATAGAAAAGACAAAATACTTATTTAAAAGATATTTAAATCTGACTCAAAGTTTGTTGTCCGTGATGAGGAGAATAGATCTGTGTAAGTTGTTCTGCCCTTCCACCTCCAGGGACCCAGTAGTGGCCCCTGGAAGAGCAAAACAAAACATATTTCAAATGGCTGTTACTCAAAGTCTGGTTAGCGTATCACAGAGAAAATCGGCAGGACAACTGCTTATGCTATGTTTACTAAATAATGTTGGGCACAGTTTTCAGACATATATGGAAAGCTGGCATAAAGGTTTTTCTCAAAATGCTCACAGTAAAATATAAAATTTTAGCCTGCCCCTCATAATGTCATAAAGGTTTGCACAATGCACATATTTAGATATCCAGTTGTCCATTAAAGATGTAATTTACTTAACATTTATTGTTTCATTATTAAACGTTTTAAACTACATTACCCATATATCTTTGTCATTGTATCAATGCAATGGTAAATATGGCGCTGTAGTTCATTGAAGTGTGCAGCAATGCTTAGGGTTAGGGTTGGGTTCTCGGTAAAGGAGTAATTTCTCACAACATACCGACACTTTATAGCTTACTTAACGTATAACTAACATAATAATAACACCAATACATACTTTATAACATGAAACGCCGTTTTATATGGGTTAAAAGATTGTCCAATCACAGTGAGTCCTACGATAAAGTCACAGCCAATGACAATCCAGCTGAACAGAGGCGTCACACTTACCTGTCCATTTATGGTAAATGATGACAGATCTCATCCGGGGATTTCTTTCCAACTGAAGGATCCTTAAATATTTAATATTTAGGCAGCTAAATATTTATTTATTCTAATTAAATAATAAAACTAACATTTTAAAACGAAAGACTCATGTGTGTGGTTAAACTGATGCATAAATATATTTGAAAGAGAAACCTCTTTTTCTATGCAATGGCCTACAAGCTACAACAGCACTGGTAGTTTTGCATCTTTTGTAACATTTATAGTGTGTGTTTATGTGTATATATATTTAGGTATGTATATAAATATAGGTATACATTTTAAACTTCTTTATGCCACCCTTGACCATCTGAACTATTGGAATTAAAATAAATGTAACAAAACCATTAAGAATGCACACAATTTTGTAAGCATATTCCGATATTTAATGTCAAACAGTTTAAAGACATGCACACCAGGATAAAGACACACACACACACACACACACACACACACACACACACACACACACACACACACACACACACACACACACACACACACACACACACACACACACACACACACACACACACACACACACACACACTTTTAAAAATATTACCATGATGAAGTACAAACCAAGAGATGAGGTGCAATTCTGTTTTCTGAAAATATATTTCTTCTTATTAAAAATAAATAGGCAAAAACTGAAGAACATTTTACATTCTCAACTTTAATACAATATATTTGTGATTATTGTTCACTTTTACTGCAACTAAATGAAAGTCTAATTAAATTATTATAAATGACAACCATTTTTAGGAAGAAAATGCTTCAATATAATACATTCATGTTACAGTTACATTAAAAAAGGTAGTGATAATGATACCATAGATGTAGTTATTAATGATACCATAGAGGTAGATGAAAGGTTTAATGAATAAATATTGATTTCAAAAGGTATTCACTCTCACTATCTTCATTTGTTTGAACAAACAACAAATGCAGAAATATACATTGGACTATAGCATCATAAAGTCGCTGCATGGATAGAACTAGTGGATGGCAATAGATATGTCCTTCACTAAAACTCCTGATGAGAACTAATGCTTTTTTGATAAAGGCATAGGGAGACATCAAGTACAGTTTATGAATATTGGTTCTGCATAAATTGAAGAGATCATAAGACTCCACAGACTCCACATGAAGACATTGAGAAACTGTGTCAGAAAAAGGGCACTTCACTGGACATATCCTATGCATGCAACAACAACAAAAACACTTATGAAGTGGACACCACCAGGAGGACGAGGAGACAGGGAAGACCAAGGAAGATATGAGACAGATGTTTCACGAAGACCTGAATGCTGGTGTTCAATGAGAAGATGTGAAGAACGTGGCCACAGATCGAATATGTTGGAGGACACATGTTGCCTAATGTGCCCAGGGCAGGACATGATGATGATGTTGTCAGTTTATACATAACTGCAGGATTTTTTCTGTAAAAAGCGTTGCATAATTAAATGTTAAATACATTTATGTAATAAGTTCACTGATATGTGTGCATGCCCATTATTAAAAGTATATATTTAATAGCAAGCTATATCATATGAATGTGTTTAAAAATGTTGATAATTCACTTGATTTTTGTTGACGTTATCAACAGTGCAACTGATCTGAGTATGACAAAATAATCGAAAATCTGATGTCATGTGTTTGCAAGAATTTTCACTCTTGCAAACAGAGGTAGGTTATGAGGTGTGAAGAGACATGTAACATTACATGAACAGACAGAGCCCAATTTGAAATAATTTTAAAGAATACAATGGACTTAATATAAACTTTCTGACAGTGTGTGGGACATCTGACTACTTTCCAAGAAAGGAACAACAATAAATATGTACAGGAATTGAGGCAGTAGCCAATGGCAGGAGTTATAGTAAAAGCTGCAGGATTATGTACGAGTATCATATGAATTTGACTACTTGTTAAATCTTGTGAATTATTGAGACTTTGAGAATATGTTCTTACTGATTGAGCCATGGGATTTGTAAGAATAAGTTTAAGTAACAACAAATGCTGAATAATATGTTTGATAAAGGGCTCTAACCAGCACATACATGTATATATATATACCTTTGCAAATATTTGCTGTTGCAGCTTTTGGTCTTCTCCGTTACTTCTCCACAAACAAGAATGGGCTGACTGAGTCCGAAGGCCCTTTTGGTCTTTTCAGGTAAAAAGAAAGAGAGAACAAAAGTCATAATATATAATATATTGCATTATATACAGAAAAAGTACTATTTACATTAAAATATTTGGATTTACATAAAATGCATTTAAAGCATGGTAATTGTTGTGGTTACTGTCTATTTACAACAAACATCACATTAAAACTAAGGTTACTGTGGTAAAAGCATGGTAATATTTGAGGTTACTGTCCTTTTACTGCACCTATCACATTAAAACTAAGGTTACTGTGGTAAAAGCGTGGCAAGTGTTGTTTTTATTGTGCTTCTACTACAAATTCCACGTTGAAACTACACTGGTAGTTATTATTAAATATGAACAACTGTTTAAAGGTCTATAGCATGTCACGTGACAGTGTGCAATCACCCTATTAGCAAGATGTGTTGATTTAGAAAGCAAAGAAATGCAAATCCTCAGTGGAGATGACAGATATAATGCAGTGACTGAACATAATCTGATAGATAGCGACAAGCAGAACATACTTTATATCAAACATCAGGACATAATATTTGACTACTCACCCACATGTGGCACACGTGAACTGACGCCAAACATCGCGATGTGTTCTGAATGAGACTTCACTTCTTCAGCGCGATTTCAAACGCGTCTTCTGTTGACGCCAACGGTTTTCCCATTGAAAGCAATGGAGTTCCCATTTCGTCCATGTCGTGACGCCGAGGGTACCGTGGAGACGGTGATTGCTTTTGGGTCTTTTCTTCACAGAAATCAATCGTTTGGCCTCGGAACAGTTGCAATAGCCGGACTTTTTCAATAAAGTGTGTCTGCTGTCTGTTATATTCTGTGTTTTATATCATATAATACGCAAATGGGCAGGTTTAGTGCGGGTTGGGGTTGGGCTGTTTCAAACGTGTCTGAATAGCGTAAATAAAATTAAATAAATTTAAATAAAAGTGTGCTGGCTTATTACATTGAGAATCACACTCCAACATGTCATAATGGAAAAATTATAACCCAATAAATAATTCCATCACGATGATAACATTCACGTGCCCAACACGTCTGTATATGACGCCCTAGGCTTCTCCTTGGAATCAGTGGAGTGCCCTGAACGTCGAAAAATGACGCTTAAGGGTACCCTGTGCGTTAAAAAGTGACGCCGAGGGTACTGACCAAGCGTCAATATGTGACGAGTTGGGAGTGAGAATGTGTTGATTAAAACACATGCTTTAAATGATTAGATTGGTCTGAAGGTGTGCAGGACAAACTCCCTGACATGACAATTACTTTTTAAATGTTAAGTATGTTACAGCTATAATGTAAGTATTATCTGAACATCTTGAGTAAGGTATCATGAATGATATTGTGATGGGGGAAATGTTGAGATTTGCAAATTAATCTCATTAATTTATGCAAAAGACTCCCACATTATCTAAAAATGGCCCAATTTATGACCTTATAGGCTATATGTATTGTTATGGTTCTTTTCATTATTTACCAAATACGTATATAAAGAAAGCAATGATGATTCATGTTTATAATATTTTTCTATTATCTGTAACACAATGCAGAGAAACTCACATGCCTTCATGCCAATTTTTTTATCCGTTAAAGGTAGGGTAGGCAATTTCGGAGCGGCTAGCAATAGCAAGCTAGCTTTTAAAGCATGAGATCCCAGCCTCCCTTCAGAGCATCTCAAAACCACCCCTGAAAAACACATGAACACACACAGCAGAGTTTGCAAAGCATCATGAGACGAGAGGCTGCGTAAAGTACCTCAGTCTGAGGATGTGAGCCGAACGTCACGGGTTGCTATCTCGTAATTACGGTTGCGATATGGCATGATCGCGGCATACGTTTTGTATTGTTCAGGAGGAACTGTAAAATATGACTGCTGTTTGTTTACGGCGCACGGTGACTGTGATGTCTGCGCGAGCAGGTGAGTTATGGAGATAGGCTACATGTTGATTGGCAGGTAGGAAAGCGTACCGAATGCAATGATTGGACAAATATTTTTTGGTCCTGAGACTTTCCCAGAAGATGCTTTAATATTTAGACCACTTCTATTATTGATTGCTATCAGGATGTGAAGAGAGTTTCCACCAGTATAACAAAAAGTGTTGAAAAAAATTGCCTACTGTACCTTTAAAATTACAATTTTACAATTTAAAAGAACAATTCCTGATAACTGATCATGAGGAAAGCCACACATTTCCAGACTCTGTCTTAAAGGCTTGATTTTGGTGTCATTTCCAGACAGAATGATAAGAGACCACAGACAGGGCATTTTGGGAAAATATATTTCAGTGCTAATATTTCAAATTCTCAGTATGTTCTCATAACGCGTGTTTACTTCGGAAGCGATTATCCTCAGAAGTTACCTGATACAACCTCTCTTCAGGCTCTATGGTTATACGTGCAGTAAACAGAGCCTAATGCATTTTATTCAAACTTTTCTTTTAGGTGCCTGTTTCATATTAATGCAGAAGTGTGTGCTATTGAATATCCTCATTTAGCAAGCGATGTAAGAACTGCATGTAATTGTAAGTGAATATACAGTCCGTGTGTGCGTGTGCGTGTGTGTGTGGGTGGAGCAGCAGCAGTGTACGGCAGGTCTCGTCTCCTCTCTCGGTTGAGCGGCTCATTGCGGCGGCTGGAGATCCATCGAGCGGCGGAAGAATGTCGTTCCGGCGTCCGTGTGCGTAAAGAGCAGGTGGAGGAGGATGATGGAGGAATCCGACAGCATCCCCTGCACCGCGGAGGACGGACTCCTGTCGAGCTGGAGATGGAACAGAACCGCCAGGGATCAGGTCCAGATCAAGCAAAAGATCAGAGATCTGCCCGGATTATTAAAACACGGACTGAACCTGCGCAAAAAGAGCGTGAGTTACCAATGCACGATGTGTTTCATCATCAATACACCACCCATTTCCACCATCACTGATATTATAATGTGCATGAACAACCTGACGTTATTAAAAAAATGTGATTGACGCGTCTTGTCAATCCATTAATGCGGTAATCCAAATGTTATTGATTATGAAGGAGAGGCTGTAATGTTTTTTTTTCTTTTTCAGTCATGGTATCTAAGGAAACTGAGGTCCACATACACACACACACACACACACACACACACACACACACACACACACACACACACACACACACACACACACACACACATTACACAAACACACACCAGCTGTAACTTACCTAACATATTTGCTGAATTTGATTAATATTCTTTGCAATATTGCACCCTTGTACAAGTTACCATGGTAAGCATAGTTTTAGCGAAAGTACAAATGCATGTTTTATTTCTGCTGTAAAATGATAAATTAATATGGGATGCTTTTTGCTCATACCAATATACCACAGTTTTTACTGATGTAACAATAACAGGCAGAAACTGGTTACCATAGTAAATATAATGGCAGAATTGCTGCATAATATGTCAATAAGGGTGTTTACAAAAATAGTATGATGTTTATTTATTTCTTTTGACATGGTGCTATGGTATTACTGTGGTATTTGGACACATTTGTTGTATGAATATTGTTCTGCGGTTGTATAGAATATGCAATATTGTCAGAATATTGCATAATGTGATATTATTAAAGGTTGTTGTTATTTTAAAAAATACTCACTTTACCAAGGTTCTATTATGACATCATACTGCAAGTACCCATGATTCTAAATTAGAACCTTTATTTTTGACCATGTAAATATATGGTATTCAAGTTCAGTGATCATTAGGTACCACGCTATCAGATACCATCATTTAACCGTAGCAGCACAGTAGTTTTTTGTGGACTGTAAGGAAAGAGCTGATATATATTCTGTTTATACTCTCCTGACATGACAGAGGGGCTATTCAGCGTTTCAGAGGGTTGAAGACGGGAATTGTTTTGCTGGTGTGTGTGTATACGGGCTGATTAATTGTGAGGATGAGAGGGAAATCCACTTTTGTAACACTAACATTTCAGAAATATAGCTTTTGAATTATATTCAATAACTTCTGTTGTTTTTGAAAGACAGCATCACTTGACTCTTCAGGGTTTCATCTCTTCATCTCTGATGTGTTTTACCGTCAGGGTTCTTACGCCTTCGAACAGAATGTTTGGTTCGGGCTCATTTGACTCAAGTCATGCGCCCCGGGGTGATTAGAGAATTAAAAAATGAAAGCCTCATTAGCACTAAATGAGAAACAAATATTACAGTCGTGACATTTGTTTCGTGGTGCGCAGCACTGACAGCAGCTACTGGAGCATCGGTTTATCAGGATCTACTGTGGTAACATATAGCACTTCAAGTACCCCACGGACAAAAAATAAAGCTTTCTTGAAGGCTTTGATGCTATAGGAAGACCTTTTAGGGTGTGTTCACACTTGTAATTCGATTCACTTGATTCGGACCACACAAAAAAAAAAAATGTAGGCCTAGTCCTGGTCCGCTTAGCATTTTTAACACTGACCCTAAATATATCTAACCTAAAGGCATAGGGATACATTCATAACCTGATTGGTTGGCTTTTATGATGTGTATTTCGAGATGGAACTTCCCGACCTTCCAAAACAATGCTGTTCTGAGCTAAATGCACTCGCTGTAAGTGAGTAGCTACATATGATGGTACTTTGACAGTTGACAACTCGTGAAGATCTTAAAAAATAAGCATCAGGAATCCCTCCGTCACACCACAAACCAAGATCTGCTGCAAGGAGACGTGGTGTCTGACACCTGTACCGAATTGTGATTGGCAATGATCACGTCTATGATGAGAAAAACGGGTACGCTTGAGTCCTTCAGTCCTTTTTAGGGTCGCATCTTGTAACATCATGTCCTTGGTTCCTTTACATGTCTTTGGTCAGTGTTGTGTTCATATTTCATTCTAACCGCACCAGAGTTCGTTTGAAAGTGACCAAGACCTTTTCAGGGTGTGTTCACACTTGGCAGATTTGGTTCGATGAAAACAAACCCTGGTGCGATTGCTCTCTTAGTGCGGTTCCTTTAAACAAGTGTGCACGCTGCCATCTAAACCCTGGTGCGCACCAAACAAGTGGACCGAGACCTCTGAAAACAAGGATCGAAGACATGTAAACTAACCAAAAACAGGAAGATGAGAGCCTAAAAAGGACAGAATGCTCAAGCATACCTTTTTTTCCCAACATAGTTGTGATGTTGACTATCACAGTTCAGTACAGGCATCAGAACCACGTCTCCTCGCAGCAGATCTTGGTGTGTGTGTGAGAGGGTTTCTTGCTGCTGTTTTGACTCCTTTACACATTTTATAAACTCTTCACGAGTTGTCAGCTCCATTATATACCATCATATGTAGCTATGCACATACGAGCATTGTTTTGGATGTTCGACAAGTTCTGTCACAAAATATACGTAATAAAACCGAGGTTGTGAAAATATCCCTATGCCTTTAGGTTCAGTATCTTTGGGTTTGGTGTTAAAAATGCCAATCTGAACACTCATCGGACCAGGACTAAATGTTTTTTTTTTGGTCTGGACCAAATAAACCGAATTACAAGTGTAAACACGCACCAGGGTTCACATACACACTATGAACCGCACTAACAGAAATCGCACCAGGGTTCGTTTCAACCCAAACAAACATGCCAAGTGTGAACACACACCAATAACGGCAAAGGAGAACCTTCTTGGTTGAGGTTTCTGTTATGAAATGCTCTGTTGTCATTAATAAAGCAGTCAAGTTATCATAACTTAACATTACTCAAAAAGTTGGAGGATATAGAATGTTAATTGAAAGTTGGCCAGTAACATTTTTATGAATTCTATCAATGCAACATTTTATACAAACGTGAACAGACTCGGGACAGTTAACGAGGCGTCATGAAAGTTTAAACCTTGCCAAATTAAATATTCAAGCTCAAGAAGACGTGAAAGGGAACTCAATTCGTCACTCGCACGCAGTGTGGGAAATCTTCCATGTGCAATTTTTTTTAATTGAAATCAGACAAATATACAAGCAAAACAGGCATTAAATTAACAATATTAACAAATAACTACAAAACTAGACACAATCATAAGGAAAAACAGCATATGACAGTAGTGGAATTTTGAAAATCCAAGTGAAAAGACATTGAAGCA